>CABHPH010133615.1:0-10702 GCA_902168325.1 Peromyscus nudipes
CCCCGGCTTCTGAATAATGGGGTTCCCAATGCCTATCCAGTATGCTTGGTTCCTGGAGCTCTGAAGTCCAGTCCCCACACGTGTGCAGCTATCAGTTTACCCACTGAGCCTTCTCCCCGGCCCTCCAACAACGGTTTTCACTTTCAGCAGACAATATTATGCCTTCTCTAGTGACTTTGTTCTGTCTTTTTCTCTTTCATACGTTGTCAGTGGAACTGTGTTCCCTTTTCAAATTGTTCACTCCTAATTTGTAGAATAACTGGTTTTGTGTGTTGATCTTATTTTTTTTAAGCCTTGTTGAATTTATTTAGTTCTTGTGGTTACTTTTTATTAAAATGCCAGAAAAACAGCCCATGTAAAATCTGATCTGTGGGTAAAAGTAGTTTTACTGCTTGCTTTCTAGTTTTGGTCTCCTTTATTTCTTTTTCTTTCCTAATTCTCTGGCTAGCTAGTGCAGTGGTTTAGTTTTTGATCAAATTAAATTGAAAATCCTTGCTAGACCTCCAAGTAGAACTCTGAAGCCAGCTTCAGAGCCCTGGAGTCTGGACGTTAGAAGCTCTACACATAGGAAGCTGGGACTTGCTGGCCATGTGCTGACATGGCTGGTGTTTAAACCCATGTGGCCACTCCAGAGAGAAAGCTTGTGAAGAAAGAAAAACAGTGGTGGGCAGGGGGTGAGGGATGGTGTGTGTGTGTGGGGGGTGAGGGTGGGATGCCTGGCATCTGATTGCCCAGCTTCAGCAGGGTTGAGACAGCTCCCTCCCTGCAGCTGTGGCCCCCTGGCCTGTGCCACCCCTGGCCTGTGGCCCCCTGGGTTGCCTGACCTCTGCCCTGTCAGAGATGACACTAACGGACAGTCTCAGCTCAACCAGAATAATGTTAGATGACTGGAGTCTCCCACATGCAGGCCCTGTAGCTAGAACCAATCAGAAAGCTGTGCTGTTAATCCACGTGGGTTATCAGGAGTACAGCAGAAGAAACTAATATTCCAGAAGGATCGCTAAAAAGACAGGGAAGTAGTCTTAACTGTCATCCTCAGAGCTCTTCCTCTGGATGGCTTTTACATTCATATTCCCTCTGCGTTCTGCAGTCTTCATCCTCCCTAACTGTACAGTGTACAGGCCCCATCCTTGGAGGCCTCTTGTGTTCCCCTCCCCACTGTGCTTTCCCACTTAAGAACAAGTGAGGCTTCTCACTTCAGTCGGAAAGGTATACATATAATGTAAATCCACACAATCCCATGGAGTGCACACTGGCTGAAAGACATCAGCAAATTCTGGGGGGGAAAACTGTAGCTCACTCATGTATATAAGTTTATTTGTATAGCATTTACATTTTCTGCAGTACACACACACACACACACACACACACACACACACACACACACCCTTGAGTAGATTAGTTATTGTTCCTGACATCTTGAGGAACAACGTAAGGAAGGATTCATCTTGGCCCATAGTTTGAAGACACAGTCCACTGTGGCTGGGAAGGCAGGAGCTTACGGTAGCTCAGTGTGTCTGCACGCAGGAAGCAGAGAGAGATGAACGCTGGTGCTCAGACTGCCTTCTCTTCTTTATTCAGTCTGGGGCCCCAGTCAGTGGAAGAGTATCCACTCACCTTTAAGGTGGGTTTCCACCTCTGTTAGTCTGAATTAGGTAATCCCCCACAGACATGCCCAGATGTTTGTTTCCATGGTGATTCTAAGTCCCAGGAATTGACAACCAAGATTACACTAAGTAAAACTGTCTAAAATATCTTGTTGGGCAGGATCTGGTAGTACCCATTAATACTGAGGCAGGAGCATTGGGAGTTCAAAGCCAGCCTAGGTTACATAGCATGTTGAGTTCTATATAGTAAGACTCAGTCTCAACATCAACCACCACCACCTAATACATACAGTTTTCATCACAGCAGATGATAACCCAGGAATTCAGCCCCCTGTCACCGAGTGTGACCCTCCTGACCATAAACAGTACTGTACAGGAGTGTGTCCAAGAGGACATGGTTGTCCATAACTTAGGAAGAGGCCCAGCCTTTAAAGTACCCTTCTCACTCCTTCCTAACTTTGAAGTCTGCACTCTGACTCATCTGGAGGTACTCTGAGGGCCTTCCTGCTCTTCTCCATCATGTCTGGGTTTTTTGTTTTGTTTTGTTTTGGAATGGTTTTAACATAGTATCTAAATTGCTATCTCCTGCTGTTTTTTTCCCCCAAGAATATAAAGTTCTTTAATATATATGTGCCTAAATGTTTGTGTTTAAGTGATGTAACTGTTCGAAAAACTTATTAAAGTTTATTTCTGTGGGAAAATTTTCTTATATTTTTGACTGTTATTTTTTTGTTTTTCTCTTTTGAAATCTCTAGCCAATGAGAACATTAGTCATGACAAGCATGCCATCTGAGTAAGTACTTGTTGTTTTGATAACTTTCTATTCATTGTAAAATTTAGCCTTCTCTTGTATATACTGTGGGTCTTTATGCCTTCAGGACATTCGCAGAACTGGACTGGATCACTTTTACTCAATGTAACTAGTATGGGGTTAGAAGATCATTGGAAATTGAAAATATAGTTAAATGTGGGCTATCGAGTGCAAAAAGCTTTTTGGGTCCTTTGCATTGAATTAAGAGATTTTTATTTTATTTATTTATTAATTATTTTGCTGTCCTCTTTGCTTGCTTAATTCCTAATGGTTCTGTTTGTCCACCCCTTCACCCTATGAATGTTCAATAAACTGAGCAGTGGGGGTCGAAACATTTCCTTACAGATCTTGAAGAAACACCATGGCAGAAAGCTTTCTACATGTGGTTGAAGGCAGCTATCTCTGCATCTTGTGGAAGGGTTAATGGCTTTCTGGCTTGCTCTTATCATCTCCCTTAAACATTTAGCACAATAAAGAACATCCAACAAAAATATATAGTACTGTGTTCTTTGCAACGGATTTTCAAATTTGTGCTTAAAGAGGAAAACCACATTTTTTTGTATCAATCATAGGTCTTGAGGTTTTAAGACACTCATCAAAACATTGGGACATTTCAGTAAAAACATGCTGCGGAAGCATGTGTGTGTAGACCACTTTTTGTGGTGGGCTCCCTTTCCTGCCCATGGCGTGCGAACAAAGCACTAATGCTTTAAACACCATGTGCCGTGTATCACAAAAGAGGAGCCCTCTTATTTTTATTAATACCTTTGAGGTGCCATGAACACTTTAGATAGTCTACTCTAGAAATACGGAATATGAACGTAATAAAGTCCCTGATTATTCTGTAGGTTAAAAAAAATGATAGCCAGTTATTTTTCTCATTAAAAGATTTAAAAAGCAAACTTTTCATCTTGGCTGCGCTGTCCCTTGCTCCCTTCTCATCTTACACTTCTTGAGTATCCTGAGACCTTGGACAGTCTGATTCCACGTTGATTAACAAGGCCATAAAAAGGCAGTTGTTCCCAATTAGCACATCCATGAGCTGCTGGTAGCTGCCAGGCTTGGAACAGACAAGATCAGATATTACTAAACTTAATCCTCTCTGAGATGCTAACAAGCATAGCGTCTCCAGGTCGGTTGAGGAGGGGCCCTCTAGACCCACTTTGTGGAGCCCTAAGATTAGACATTGAGGGAGGTCAGCCTTTCTCACAGGGAGAAGCCAAGCTCTTGAGGTGCTATGTACCCAAGATAAGACTAGGAGAGAAGCACCCAGGAGTCAGCAAGGTTGGGGCAGGCACAGCAGGCCACCCATTGTGGTACCCTAGTGGAGAGGAGAAAATGTCTCCACTGACTCACTGGGGATTTTCAAACAATGCTAGGGCAGGGGGACATGGATATCAGCAAAACACTAAAAGAAAGAAGCAGGCAGATTAGAACTAAAGGCCTGTGTGAGGATGGTAGAAGAACATTTTGGAAAACAAAACAGAAAGGCATGCCAGCCATTAAGAGAATGACAGGTTAAAGATGCCAGTGAGCTTTGGGAATTAAAGAGATAATTTAATTAGAGTCCTTTTTTTTTTATAAAAAAAACTGCATTAGACACTCCCAATAATGTTGTATTTTTAAAGTAAAATAAGCAATTAATAATTGGAGTCGTCCTGGGCTGGTGGGATACTTGTGAGCAAAGGCTTTTGCTGCCAAACCCAGTGACCTGAATTCATTCCGAGAACCGTCATGGTAGAAGGAAAGAACCTATCCCCACAAGTTGTCTTCTGCCCCCCCCCACACACACACACACATCATGGCATACATGCACACACATACATATTTTAGAAGTACATGTACACACTGGTTCAAAATGCATGAAAGTGCATAATCTGGTGTGCCATAGACCGATGTCAGGAGTCTGGCTTCCAATGCCCATGCTGTCCCTAGACAGCTTATTTGACTCTGGAGACACCATGGGAAGCCTCATCAGCTTGGAATTGAGATCTGAAAGGTTCTTGTTTCCCCAAATCCCATGTTCCTGTTTGTAAAGAAACCAAGGTATAAACACTGTAACTAAAATAAAGCCAGACTTTGAGCCTCTGTTTGTCTAACGGGCACACTGCGTGAAGGCTGACTGTTGACTCTCTGGTCCGCAGGAAGCAGAATCTCATCATCCAGGTGGTGAACACACTGAAAGGCTTTTCATTCTCACCTGAGGTCTGCGAGTCCACCACCCACGTGCTGGTGGGGAAGTCTGTCCGCACCCTGAACGTGCTGATGGGCATTGCAAGAGGATGCTGGATCCTTTCTTACGAATGGGTAAGCCTTGTGCTCATCGTTTTATGATTTTATTTTATTTTAAATGAGGTGTTTTATTTTATTTGCGGTTTTCTTTTATTTTAAAATGAGGTGTTTGCTGGATCCATTGGATCTGAGGCGATGACATGAGCAGCTGGGGCTAAGCTCACATGCACTGAAGTCCAGCCTGTGAACCCTGAAGTGTCTGAGAGCCAGGGAAGGTGTTCTTCCTACAGGCACACTGAGAGTGGCTCAGAGTGTGGTGAGGCTGAAGGCTAGATGAAGAAGGGGGGCGGGTGGGATTAGACGAACATGCACAACAAACTCCCAGCCTCCAGTGGAAATAAGATCAGAACAGGCTTGCACTAAAAACACAAACTGGGTTTTCTCACATGCCAGTGAGTGTTGCTGTGTGTTTGACTAAGGAGTGATGTGAACTATGCTCTCGATGGCTCAGAAGCCAAAAAAAAAAATCCAGAGATTGTTTGCACAGATGGATTTGCTTAGGATGAAACACTGAAGCATGTTCGTCTAATCCCATTTGGATGGGTTTTGCCAAGCATACGTGTATCGTTAACATTAGTTTCTGTGCATTTAAGGCAGTCTTTAAAAATGTATCATCGTCGTCGTTTTCATAATTGATAAAAATTGTGATAGTCTGTCAGTCAGTGTGTTTTCCTTTTGATCCTCAGCCTAGGGGTCACTTCAAAGCCCGTCAGCTCATTGCTAGTGGGAGCAGCAGCATTGGCTGCTTGTGTTATGTTGACGCGCATGCTCCTTTCTCCTCACCCAAGAATGTATTACATTAATACTGGGTTAATTTAATCCTGTAGGATTACACCCCGAAAACAAGCTGCAGATGTACTTTTAAGAATGGCTCTAAGTCTTTTTCCCCCCCGTGTCATACCCCACAGCTCTCTGTTACAAAAGGCTTAGAAGGGATTGGGAAAATTGCAGTTGCTAAAGTGCTTGCTGCACATGAAGCCCTGGGTTCAAATCCCAGGGCCTCCATGAAAAGCCTGGTGTGCTGCACGAACTTGGACTCCTTCTTGTCACTGAGGAGGCAGCTTCAGGCAGATCCCTGGGCCAGCTTAGCCTAACGGGCAGGTCCCTGTGAGGAATGCATCTCAGGAAGCAAGCGGGTGGCTTCTGAGGAATGATACAAGCTTCAACCTCTGGCATCCACATGCATGTGCACACACAGGAAAACATGCAAAAAGAGTTAGATTTGTTCTTAAAATCGTGATGTGCACAATGTTAAAAGTATTCTGTTTTGTTTTGTTTTTTGAGACAGGGTTTCCATGTGTAGCCCTGGCTGTCCTGGAACTCACTCTGTAGCCCAGGCTAGCCTCAAACTCAGAGATCCACCTGTCTTTGCCTCCGAGTGCTGGGATTAAAGGCATGTGCCACCATTGCCTGTGGTAATATGCTGTTTATAATCTAAGAAATAAAGCTTGCCTAAAGATCAGAGGACAGAGCCAGCCACAGAGTTAGCCATAGAGGTCAGGCAGTGGTGGCACATGTCTTTAATCCCAGCATTCGTGAGGCAGAGGCAGAGATCCGTTTGGATCTCTGTGAGTTCAAAGCCACCCTGGGCTATACAATATTAATCCAGTCTAAAAGAAAAACAGACCCAGGCCATGGTGGCACACACGTTAATTCCAGCACTTGGGATCACACATCTTTAATCCCAGCACTAGGAAGGTTGAAACAGGAAGTGATATGGCTGGGCAGAGAAAGGAATATAAGGCAGAGACAGGAATTGGTGCTTTCAGGCTGAGGAGTTGGTAAGGTAAGAGGTGGTGTCTGTGGCTTGCTCCGCTTCTCTGATCTTTCAGCTTTCACCCTGATATCTGGCTCCAGGTTTTTATTATAAGACCATTTAGGATTCATGCAACAATTGCCCAGCTCCAGAAGGGTATTCTTTATACTTGATTCTGTGTCAGTCTGTTCTCCTGGGAGTTGAGCAGCTATGAGAGACCAGGTGAGAGTTTAGAACACTCACTGTCGACTTGCGGAAAGACACTTGTATGTGAGGGGGCACAGTAAAGGAACTGCCGACATCGCCACTCCATAATGTAGTTAAGGTTTTTATTGTAAATTAGAGAGACCATCCAGAGGCATCTGGAAAAGTCTAGAGCAGAAAGAAAAAGAAGCCAACTGGACATGACTAGGGCTTTGCATCTTGGAGAGAAGGGAGAGAATAGTGCATAGTGAGGGAGCCAGAGGAGAGCAAGAGTCAGGAATAGTGAGGGTGGGGGATGCTTATGAGGAAGGTGAGGAGCTGGAGCAGGAGGGAGACAGGGTGGGGGCTGTGAACTGTATAGCACATACTTGCAAATGGGGACTGATGGAGCCTAGAGGCCAGCATGGCCTTTGATATGCAGCCACAGTTACCTGTCAGTGGAGAGCCATATGCCCCTTCCGCCAGAGGTAAGCAAAATGACTCCTTTGGCTGATGGGAACCAGTTTCACAAGTTCCTGAGAAATGCTTACTTTTATCTAACTGCCAAAAATCCTCCTATAGTCCAGGCTGAGCTAGGTCTAAACTCAATTTAGACTGAATTAGGGGGGCTGCCCATTTTGGAGGATGGGGGGATGGAATAGGGTACCCTTTGGACCTCACAATATTAGAATCCTCACACCTTTGCTCAGTGTCTGCCAGTTCTTCACATAGGCCCCCTCAGCTTTCCTCTGTCTACTTCATGGACCTTTCCGTAAATGGAGCAGAAACTCCATTCTCTCCCATCCCCAAGTGTCAATAGCTTTACTACCAAAATGATACTACTGCCACCACCGAGTGGCTATGATCCCACTGGAATGTACCTCTCCCCCTAGCAGTCTCCCATCTTCTTGAGCACCTAACTCAAGGCTCATCTCCACCTCCTCTTTAAATCCCCTCTCCTTCTTCAGAACTGGATCATTCCAGAAACAAGCTGCATGACTTTGCCCTGAGGCGCTTAGAGTCATCACACATTGCAAGTACCGCTTTATGGTTGCCAGAGGACAGCTCCTCACTCAGATTTTCCAGTTACCTCAGTATCTTTAGAAGGGTCATTCAAATCAGGGCTGTTTAAATAAATCATTCTTCTTGAAGCTGACCAAGTTATTTAAGACTAACTCTTAGCATTGGCAATGCTGCTTTGCTAGGTAAAGTCACTCAGTGGCTGCCATGGCAGTTAGGATAAGGTGTAGCCCTCAGTTGGCTTGCTTACATTTATTGGTTGATGTTTTCTACATTCTCTCCTTCCCTGCTCCAAAGCCGCGTGGGTTCCCTCTTCCCTGCAGAGCCCCTGCACGGGCTCTCTGGGCCCCTGTCACTAGATCTGGGCCATTCTCACATCTCCTAGTTTATCCTTTTCTTGTCATTTCTTTTCTCTCTTCTTTTTTTCCTTTTCTGTTTTGTTTTTAGATGGGATCTCACTATGGCCCTGGCTGGCTTGGAACTCACTATGTAGACCAGAAGAGCCTGAACTCACAGAGCTCCTCCTGCCTTTGCCTCCTGCATGCTGAAATTAAAGCATGCACCACACACCTGACTGGTTTGTTGTTGTTGTTGTTATTGTTGTTGTTGTTGTTGTTGTTTCCTGTGGTTTTGTTTTCATTCTCCTTTCAATATCTTCTTTGACACCTCTTTCATCTACCTGATCCCATCTCCAAAAGCTGTAGGTTAAACGATCTATCAAAATTGCATTTAGTCACCAGCTTCATGACTCACTAGTATCCGTGGCTTCCTATAGATTGGAGGCCATGTCTGTTCTGTTTTCCTCTATGCCCTTGCTCCTGGTCATAAGTGCTTGTATAGTAAAGCAGAGAAGAGAAAGCTACCTCAGATACAGCATTTTTAATTAAGATTGCAATTCTGATAAGGAATATCACCTGTCCAGGATAGGTCCTTCACCTATTAATTTTCTTAAATTAATATTTGTGCAGATTTCATTCCATGAAACTGAGTTGCGTGTTTTATATCTTAGCCATCCTTCTAAGAGAAGGGTCCTTACTGAGCTACTTTAAATCTGTCCTGGTCACTGTTCTATTGCCATGAAGAGTCACCATGACCAAGGCAACTCCTGTAATAGAAAGCATTTAATTGGGGGGTTGCTTACAGGTTTAGATGGTTAGTTCATGATCATTATAGCAGAAGCAGACAGGCATGGCCCTGGAGCAGTATCTGAGAGCTTAAATTCTGACCCACAAGCACAAAGCAAAGAAAGCTAACTGGGAATGGCATGGGCTTTTGGAAACCTCAGAGCCCACCCCCAGTGACACACCTACTCTAACAAGACCACACCTCCTAATCCTTCCCAAGCAGTTCCACTAACAAGCATTCACACATAGGAGCCTATGGGGGCCTTTCTCATTCAAACCAGCACAACTGTCAACATAGTTTTATACAAAAACAATGTGTGAAGTAAATCAGAGTCATAGAACTGCTTTTCATCTTTCAGCTGTCCTAGTCTTTGCACCCTCTGTTCTGTGCTGTCCTCTGGGCCTCGCAGAGGGTGATGTTGATGCCCAGCACTCAGCAGCCATTTACCCTCACGTACAAGTTTAGTTATTAGCCACTGCCTCCTCTGTGCAGGGCAGACAGGAGTGCCAGTCTAAGACATAACTATTTAGATGGCACTTTGGCCTCATCCAGCTTAATGTTGGTAGTAAGTTCCTCACTAGGGCCTGGGACTGCCCAGCCATAGATTTTTGCCCTGGTTAACAGAACCAGATCTTTATTTCTTCCCATGAAGGAAGCCTCATATCCAATCCAGTATTATAACTTCCTTTCACATCTTTGAGTACTGTATCACCACAGACTGTCCCTTTCAGATCTTAAGAACACTGTTTTGGAGGCTTGAATCTTATGCAAACTGAAAACTCTTGAAGTGCCAGCAACAGCTAACACAGCACTATCTGGGTGTGTGTCCACCACAAACAGCAGATATCTGTTAACGGAACTCTGCATAGCTGTGTCAGCTGCCGGGATCTCCCTTCTCTACCATGACATCTGTATCGATGTTTCGAGGGTTTAACCTTCAAGAATTTAAGTCTAGAAATTAATCAGACCTTTTTCTCTATGCCAGTTTTCAACAAGGCAGATATTATTGCTTCTTCTTGCACAGCCTTGCTTCTTGCACTTATATTATCTCAGTGTTTTACTTTGCTTATGTTTGTATATTCGAGTATGTGACTACACATGTGGGTACAGGAGCATGCATACATGGTGTACACGTGGGGTCAGCCTCGGGTGCTGTTCCCCAGGTACTTCCTAGGTTCTGTTTGAGACAGGGTCTCCCATGGGAGCCTTGCCAAGTTGTCCAGACTCTCTGGCCCATGAACTTCCAGAGATCTGCCTATCTCTACCTCCGCCTCACCACGCTGGGATGACACAGGCGTGCGCCACCGCTGTAGCTCGCCTTTTACTTGGGTACTGGGGATTTAATCCAGGTCCTCACCCTTGCAAGGAACATGCTATACTGACTGAGCCACCTCCCGAGATTTCCTCCTTGAATTTTGAAAAGAAAGTCAATGCTAATTTATTGTATGGTGGGAGAGAGATGGTTGCTCCCACCATTAGGAAGATCAGTCGCCAAAATTTCTAGTTTAATGTCCAACTTAATTGGCATCTCCAGGCAGCATGTAGTCTTAGGGACTTTACAGCATTCACAGGTTGCAGCTGCCCTTCATGTTGCGGTTATAAGTTTTCTTATTCTATCCTTGAAAGATGGCATGGACCTTGCTGTCAGAAGACCTCGTTCTCTGTGGGCCTTCCTCTAACCCCATCTCCAGTGTAGTCGGGGGATTCTTAAAATATTCTCTTTGGCTAGCATCAGAAACTTAGCTCCAAGGAAAACATTTCTGAGAATGTTTTTATTTCAGGGTTTGTGTAGTGTTCTCAGGAAATCTCTGTGAAAGACCATTGTAGCAGTCCTTCAAAGTCAGATGGCTGCCTGTGGCCAGTCACTCACGAAGGCTCCTGGTGATTTTGTAACACAATTTGGTGTGA
>CABHPH010133616.1:0-18968 GCA_902168325.1 Peromyscus nudipes
TGTTGCTCTCATTGGTTTAATAAGGAGCCAACTGGCCAGTAGCTAGGCAGGAAGAGGTTAAGGCGGGAGAGCCGGACTGAGAGAACACCGAGAAGGAGGAGAGTGGCATCTCAAGGAGATTTGAGAGTCGTCAGCCAGATGCACAGGAAGCAGGACGTGTAGAAAATGAAGTAACAAGCCACGAGCCATGTGGCAGCTTGTAAATTACTAAATATGGGTTAATTTAAGTTGTAGTGGCTACCAGGTATCTAGCTGTGCATGGCTTCTGAAGTCTGCTCTTTCCATCCCCTCCCAGAGCTCAGCATTTCCTCATTGATGGGGCTGACTCAGTCAACTCCAGCTACAAGGACAAGAGAGATCTTTTTATAGAACAGAATATTACCAAGGCCCCCTAACCCTATGGAGAGACAGAGATGCTGTCCCTGAGAAAGGCTGGCTGAGGCACTCAGGAGGGATATTCCAATGAATGCCAAGGACAGATCCAATGCCTGAGGCCAGAGGAAACAGGTGGAAAAGAAAATGTAAAGTGTAGAAGTGTAGTCAAAGAGGTGCAGGAAATACAGTGTGGATTCTTGAGAGGCAGAAGTGCCAGGTGGATGACATGTGGAGATGGAGTCCTGAGTCCTGAGGGGCAGATGGTGGGAGGAGGGAAGAGA
Source organism: Peromyscus nudipes (assembly GCA_902168325.1). Taxonomy (NCBI): domain Eukaryota; kingdom Metazoa; phylum Chordata; class Mammalia; order Rodentia; family Cricetidae; genus Peromyscus; species Peromyscus nudipes. Next base: position 657 of record CABHPH010133616.1, read on the forward strand.
ATACATGGACTCTGAGCTCAGCAGGGTTAGGCTGAGAGAAAATGCAGGCCTTCAGTCCAACTGGCTCTAGAGAGAACCAGATGAAGGCAGAGGGCTGTGGAGGGGCCTTCCCAGGTGCAGGTGTGGGTCTGTACCTGGAGCTCAGGTCCTGATGAGCTCTCAGAATCATGTGAGAAGGTGGATAAGTAGCGTACATCTAGGGAGGGAAATAAACCTCCTCCCAGGAGGATGTTTCCTGTGGAAAACTGTGGGGTCTCCAGAACAAGTAAGACATTTGATGCCACAGGTCACAAGAGTACCGTGGATGAAAGCGGAGACACTCCTATCCTGGTCTTCTCTTCCGCTCTCCCTTCACCTGTTGCTTATTCTGGTCATCAGCTCAGTGAGACAAGGGAAACAACCCCAACAGAGTAAAGTCACATCTGAAATACAATTCAGCTACACAAACTACCTTGATACCGCACTTTCTCTCCGTATTTTAGCAACGAAGGAGTTGGTTTAGGTATGTGGCATCCTTTCTGCTGATGAGAAATCTGTTTAGGGAAGAGAGTGAGCAGAGCCTAGAGAGATGAACTAACCCCGTGAGTCCACACAGCTAGTCAGCAAGGGCTCCCTAATCCTTGTCTTCAGATTCATAGGCATCTGTTTGATCACTTTTCTCTAAAAACAAAACAAAAAATGTCTTCCAGGTGTGTAAAGAATTAATTCTATCTTACCCGATATGCCCCTGGCTGTAGTGAGCTCCCAGAAATCCACTTTCTGATTGGCACAATGGAGTAGACCTTTAATGTTGGAGAGATGCTGAGAGCATTCCTGATGTCCCTGTGGGTCACTGTGTCTTTTATTATCTGATTTCTTTAGAACTTTCTCAAAATCCACTCCAATTAGGCTCATCATGGGCTGCAGAGTTCATGTTCAAGAGCCTGTTCAAGATTTAAATTTTGTGTTTGGTGGTTTTTTTTTTTTTTTTCTGCTTTCATTGTAGAGCTCCTAGTATCTGGCTCATTTTGATTTTGGATTTCCCCTTGTAGCTTTGCTCATTTTAATTACCCCTGTTATATAGTTAATCTTTTCACAATGTTTTATATATCTTTTACTTTTTACATTCAAGTAGTTTCCAAAAATTTAAATCCAGAATTCTTATTCAAGGAAATCTCCCAACCCAGGGGAAATAGTTGTATTTCTGGCCCAAACAAGACAAAATATGTATTTGAAAAAAAATCAGCTAACCATTTGTGGTTTGCTTAGTGGCCAGTAAGATTACAGCTAACTTTCATTGATTATGCAATGGAAAGTTTTAACATTTACCTTAAAGAATTACCATGAACTTCATCAGACAACTAAGATTTTAAGTTTCTCAGAAAAGCTCAAAGTGGTGATCTAAGACAGAAAACTTGTAGACACCCAGGCGAGGCTCCCCACAAAGCAATTTCAGAACTTGCCTCTCTGATGACCCCAGGCTGTGTGAGGGAAATGAAGCTCTGGGGGAGACATTCTTTTCTGGTCAGGGCTGCTCCTAACTCAGAGGTCCACAGAGACCCTGGGCAGGGCATACACTGCTGAATGTATAGATGGGTGATCTAGGGTTTGAGGCTCATCCTTTCCTGAAAAAGCTTCCCACTGGGAGGGAGAGACTAAAGGATCATGAAGGTAAATGAGGCCAAGGGTGGAGGGACAGCTCCCGGGGAATCAGAAAATTTCTGAAGGAACTGAAGTACATCGATCCTTTCACTCACTCCTGGGACAGTATCTTGCAGAATGCCACTTGAGTTCCTGACTCTCTGTGGGGGCGTGGGCTGTGGTGTGATGACACAGGAACAGCCCTGCCCTCCTGAATGTTGGGCTCATATGTCCTAAGGAGAGAGAGGTTCTAAGTAGAGCGAAGGTGACTCTGTATTCATGATTCTATACTTTCTACAGAGAGTAATTCATGTGGAAGCCTTGCAACATTTGACAAACCAAAACACTGGAAACTACTACAAGAAGCAGCCAGGAGATGGCACCAAGCAAAGCTTGAATAAGCCCAGACTACCCTGCGAAGAAAGTCACCATGAGAACTGGAATGTGGTCTTCTGTGCTGGGTATCAAACATATACTTCATACAAAGCTGTATGGGTCTCGGAATAGCATCAGCATGCCTGCCCTCTTCATGAGCCTGGGCTCATCAGATCCAAAGCCTGTCATCAGATATGGTTTGACCCTGTGCCCTGTGTCTGATCAGCCTACTTCTCCGAAAGGAGGACAATGTTCTTTTGAGTCCATCCGACACAGCAAGTAGCCAGTGGGTTTTCCCCAATGTCCACATATCAGTCCCTAGTTCAAGTTCCACTGCCTCATAGTGAGTAACCTCTGTCCTCAGCCTTCATTGTTTGTGGGTCTAGCATTCTGCCTATGGCTTGGGAGGGCTCTTTCCTGGGGCCTGGCCTCTGTGTTATGATCCATAGCCAATTATCCCTGGTCATTTGTTTCCTGCCAGGGCTGTTCTGGTGTTGTCCGTGGATGGCCAGCAGTATGAGTGTTCTGATGGGACTCTGAGGCTTTGCACACCTGTTCAGACTGGAGATGTAAATCATGCCATAGTAAAGGCTGGTTTCTCTTCCTTCCTGGATTTGCGGAGAGAGACTGCAGTTTGGAGATCTACAAGCTTCCCTTTGACATAAAATGAGTCAACTCTGTGTGAGGGTCTTTGGATAACACTTTAAAATATTGTTAAAATCGTTACTTTACAATAGGTCACTATTGTGAGCACCTTTTAATGTTTATTTTTCAAAGAGGCTAAACTGTTGGGGACTAAGCCAATGCGACCCTCTGATTGTCAACTGTCAGCAAAGCCCTGGAGCCTTGAGTGGGCGCTATTGATCCGGAAGACCCTCTTGCTGACGGATGGTCCCGTCACCATGTCTTCTTGGCTGCTGTGAATGCTTCGTAGACACCTAGGAAACTACGGTTAGCTTCATGGAACACTAGAAACCACTCAGCTGCTAGAACCGTAGGCTTCTCCTCCTGACCGCCCTGCTCCAGCCACAGCTGCTTCAGCCACAGCTCCTGGTGACCATAGAGGACTGTTCCTCTCTGAAGCTCTTCTCACTCAGTACCAATGGGAGGGGACATCTCTCCAGTGACTCAACAAAAAAGACCTGTGATTGGCCTTTATGTGAGGCTTGTAATTGATGGAACTGGAAGTTTTACATCATAACCACACACAGTAGGTCACACCACCCTTCAGGCTACCAAAGCAGGCTGTGTGCCACTCTTCCTGTTGGTTTGGGAGGCTTTTCCTGTAGGTATGCATTGCGCCGCACCATTAGACCCCACTAAAGACTTCTCCTAAAAGGTGTTTTACCTACTTGTGGCATTTTCCAGTGGGTAGAGTGGGCTAGGCAGGTTGTGCAAGAAGCAGACAAAAACTTGGGATTTCCAGCTTCAGCAGCAGCAAGGAGGAAGCTGCTGAAGAGTTCAGTTACTGAGGGCTAAGAGTCCTTGGAAGCCAAGGCTCAGAGCTATCATACCAGGAAGCAGCTGAGAGTCCCAGGGATCGACTGCGGTCAGAAACTGCAAGTAGCTGAGGAGGGAAGCTGAGGCATAGAAGGTGATGGGAGGGAAGAATCGAAAGTGGGACCTGGACTAGGAGGACTGCAAACCTTGTCACTAGAAAAATCTGAGAAAGCTGCCAAGGTTCACAGAGGTGAGGTCATGAACTTTAGGCTCAAGAGCTGTCACTCTGGCGTGTGGGTATCTTGTGTTCTAAACCTCTGTGAGCCTCTGCCTTGAGCACCCAGAATGTTAAGAGTCTGCCTTCAGCACCCAGAGAAGTGAGCCTTCTGCTCGAAATGCTGGAGGCATTAACTTCTAGTTCTCGAGGCTTAGAGCTGTAAGCCCGTGGTGGGAAAGCTCAGCCTCTGGGCTGCTGGAACTCAGGGTCATCAACACGAAGGAAGCTACCTCTTACCCATTCCAAGATTTCTATCCAAGTAGAGCAAAAGAACACAGGCAGCTGCTTTTTATACTCTTCACAGCAGGGGATGGAGACCTCTCCCCGTGTAACAAGAGGAAATCGTCTTGATAGGAAAGCAGACAGCCTCAGCACAGGACATGGAAGCAAGAGGCAGACAAAGCCCATCCTTGGATCCTCACTCCTGTTATGACAGCCAGATCTTCTGCTACCCCCTTCTCTTTTTTTCACATAACTGACATTATCCAGTGATGTGTGTATCCCCTTTACTTTGCCATATTAGACTGTACTATTTGCCTGGAAACAAACAAGATGCTTTTGTTTGCTTTTGACGGCAAATGTGTTGCTTTCTTTGAGATAACCATGGTTTTTAGTGACATCTGTCGATGTTTTTATCATTGATCTGAGATGAATTTTCAGTACACTGTGTTTTAGGATAATGCAGAGAGTCTGTAAAACACTCATTGGCAGGCTTGCGTAGTTCTGGACATGGGATGACAGTTGCTGATATAAATTGCTTCCTTGACTATTCCAAACATGAGTTCACACAGATGTACACACATTATAGGGAAAACACCCACTCAGAATTTATTAGCCATGCAATTTAACAAACATGCCAGTTTGTTAACCACGCCAAATGTCTTGTCATTTAGAAAGACAAATGACAGTAGTCAATGAGAAGGAAGAGATTGGTGGCGCTTTTCTCAGGAGTATGGGATCATAAACTAATAGGTGGAAGGGATTTGTATATCCTAGTTATTAGAACTAAGGACTAACAAGTGTAATCACTTCTTTGGTGCCTAAAAATATTTTTCCAAGGTTAAACAAGGACCTGTGGCCTATTCCCAAAATACTTCTTCCAGGGCTAATCCGGACAAATCACATACAGACACACTTTCATAAAACAAATGCAATTGCCAATAATTTGAGAAACTGAAAAGGCCATTGGAATTCTCATTTCTCTAGCAATTTCTTGCATCAAAATTATACATATTTCTATTTGCTTCTCAGAGGGTGTGGTAAGTTAGTGGGTTGTAGCAAACTAAAATTAATACATATATGTAACATGAATGAGGCTATACAGTCATATTTTCATAAAGAGAAAACACCCATGATTCTAGATATATTGATAAGAACAAGCTGCAAACACAATTTCTTTGTTCTTATGAATTATTATTTTATCTCCAGAGTGGAATTAAAGGTCATTACTAAAATGAATTCTGTCAACAGTGCAGACCTCTGACATAGGCTTTTATTTTTCAGTTTAGTTTTTTCCACAAGCGAATTTCATCTTATATAATAATTTTATCTTATATAATAATTATTTTATGTAATAATGTCAAGGCTGCCTTGCTTTTACATATTCCCTAAAAAACTGCCACTCCCTGAAATGACAGTCAATGAGTGTCTATCCTTTTCCAGAGAGAAAAGAGACACAGCTTGACCATGTGTGTGTGTGTAGAGTTGTCCTTCTAAATACAGGTAAAAGATATGTGGATCACTGATTCAGGGCATGCAGGATAGCAGAACCCTGGGATGAGGAAAAGGAGGCTCCATTTTCAGGGCCCTTTATCCACAGGCAGGATACCATCACTTACTTAACTTCACGTTCTTAAGACAGAAACATTTTTCTAAAAGAGTGTCTAAGGAAATACTGTGCCTGTATACCTATGTAGCAGCGCCACAAACCTGTGACAGTGTGCTACAGGTTCTGTACAACAGTGTGATAAACACCAACTTAATGGTGCAAATGTCCCCCATGTGAATGAAGCATTGCATGGGGGGCCATGATGAGTAACAATGCAACATCTGTGTGTGCACCTGTGCAGCGGCGACGCACTCGGGCTGAAGTTCTCCATCAAGCTTGTGCAAAGACTAAAGTTCTTGTGGCATTAAGATTCAAATGAATGGGTGTGTGACAGGAACTGTCTATGTTGAAACACATACTCTTTGTGTATTTAATCTTTTTATTTTAATCATAAATTTCCATGAAAGAGAAAGTGATGGTGTGATGGTTAGTCAAGAATGTCAATTTAATGGAGTTAGAATCACCATGAAAACAGATCTCTTGACCTATTTGTGAGGGACGCTCTAGGTTAGGTTAATTGAATGAGGAAGATCCATACTAAACATGGGGCACTATTCCATGAGCTGGAGGTCCAGACAATAAAAATGAGAAAAGAAGCTGAGTGCCAACATTAATCCCTCTCTGCTTTCTGACTGTGGATGTAATATGACCAGACACCTCCTGCTCCCATAGCCATCCCTTCCCTGGTATCATGTCCTCTAGTTCAGAAAACCCAATAAACTTCTTCCTTATGTTGTCTTTTCATGCATTTTGTTGCAGCAACAAGACAAATAGCTAATACAGATGGTGGTGGGGGGGGGTGTTTCCAGTTCATTCTGTTGACTATGTCTTCCTGACTTTACATGGTGAGCCTCAGCAGAGGTTAGAACATAGGTACACGGGCCCACACATGGACTTAGTCCACAAAGTTCTTTGGGCATCTTCAGAGGGAGGAAGGGAATGCAAACCCTACCTTTAGAGTGACCCCCTACTTTTGCAACTTGGGCTCTTGAATGGATCAAACTGGTTACAGCTCAGCAATTGCCTTGGCAAAAACTGGTTATAAAGGGGGAAATATTTTGACAGTCAGCACAGCATTGCCTGAAGACAGCCGCCACAGACAAAGTTAACACATGTCAGAGCAGCAGTAAACTTACCAAATTCCATGTGTCTTGCATCCAATGGCGGTCATAGCTGAGTTTCATGCAACTATTTGAGAGGGTCTGAAGAGGCTGCCACCATACTTGGGCTCCACAGTTGGAAGACATAGAAAGCCAGGTGGAATGCAGAGAAACCCAATGCATGGCAGGGCAGGCGCCACCTAATTAGCAGGGAAAAGTTCAGACACCCGACCTTGGCTTTAGCTTCTGGCATGCCAGTGAACCCAACTCCACTGCCGAGAGTCATGTAACACACACTCTGCTGACTAGGAGAACTCTGAAACCAGAGCAATAAAACAGAACCGGCTCATTGAGAGGAGCTGACAGGCCACAGAAGTGGTGTTTTACTCTTAGCTACCGCCCTGTCTGCCTTCGCAGAAGCCCAGGAACTGTGTTCAGGATGTTACAGCTCATTCCTCCATCCTCATCCTTGTCCCCAATGATAAAACAGGCTCTGGCTTTTTTGTATGTACCATGCTGAAACACAAATATGGGACCTTTTTATTTTTTTTAACTTATATAAGGAGATCAAATCCGGTATCTGTTTCTGCTTAGCTAGCATGAGAACAGGCTCACGGTGCAGACGGATTCAGACTCCTTCTGCCACCACAGTGACGGTGCTGTGTGCTGATGTGATACTTCCAAAGCTCACCCCTGCTCTCAGGGGAGAACACCAAATCTTTTTCAATTCCTGCCTCATAAAATGAAGTATGTCCTCCCGGGGAGCAGAAGCCCTATGAGAGGAGCTCATGGCCGTGCTCACTGAGGAGAGTTTCCCACTTTAACACCTGGTGGCCAGACATCGGTAAGGGGCTTGCATCTCACCGTCACCCAAACTTCCTGTCTAAAAAGTCAAGGTTTATTCTAAATTACATCCTTGCCAGATTCTCTGTCTGTGATGTTGATTCTACAATACAAGTCTTAGAGGTGACCTTCCCCAGTGTTGTGCTCTGTGATCGTTTGGGATCTCTAGTGACCCTGGTGTGATCTTACACACACAAACCCATCCGTCATCTAGTGCGGCTGTTGAAGGTAACCAATGCCACTCCCACGGAAAACTGTCTTCCCTGTTCCATTTATCCTCTCCCAGGATCTCTTTCATCCAGTCAATCACCCTGTCCTGTCACTTGGAAGAAGTTTCCTTACTCCTCTACCTGACAGCTAGGGTGAGCTTCTGAAAATACAATCATGATTATATTTCCTATTTCCTTAATCCTCTATAGTCTCCCTGTGACTCAGAGAACTCAGGGTGTCCCCTGAACAGCATCATCTCACTTCCTTTTAATTTTAATAGCAGCCTCACCACACTATACTGCTTTCTGCTTCTTTGGTGTAGAAACTCCTATCTGAGTTGTCTGGCATTTCTTCTTTCCCTGCATCCTTATGTTGCCTATAAGGAACTGTGAGAGATGGACCACGTGCTCACCAAGGCTGTTGACTTTCTTCTTGGCCATTTTGGGGCAATCTTTCTTCAAAAGAGTCCTAGAGTAAAGAATATATGTTTGTGCATAAGGAGGCTATATACCCTAGGCCACTTGAGTTTCAGGCCATAATCCAACAATGGCAGATAGTCTGTTCTTTTTGTTTTCTACCCTGAGTAAATACAGAAGAGCACAAGGCCTCCAATAAGAGTGGGTCCATACCTGGAGGAGAATGATTTCGCACATGATGTAAGTGACCTGAAACTCTTTATCTATCCACCCCACTGGATGGCGATGGGTGAGAAGTTGACTCCAGTGGCTTGTGGCCACTGAAATTTGGAGTTCTTCACTCCAGCCATCCATATAGACCTCTCTATCTTAAGAGCATAGATCTTTTTTTACTTTAAGAAAGTGGCATCATCAGAGATCCATGGCCAGGCACCAGGCTGAGCTCCAGGAATCCATTCGACGAGAGAGAGGAGGGATTCTGTAGGCAGGGAACGTCGAGACCATGATGGGAAGATGTGCAGAGATGACCGGCCACACTAGTAGAAGCCCATGAACTGTGGACTTGTGGCTGTGGAGCCCCCATGGGACTGGACTAGGCCCTCTGGATTCAGAAGACGGTTGTTTGGCTCGAACTGTTTGGAGGGGCACCCAGGCAGGGGGATCGGGATCTGTTCCTGGTGCATGGGCAGGCTTCTGGGAATCTGGTGCCTGTGGTGTGATGCCTTGCACAGCCTTGGTGCAGTGGGAAGGGGCTTGGACCTGCCTAGGCTCAGTGTGCAGGGTTCTGCTGACCCCCCATGGGAGACCTCAATTGGGGGATGTGGGGATGTGGGGTGGCTTGGGAGAGAGGGCTGGGGGGTGGGAGGAGGAGGTGGGATCTGTGGGTGGTGTGTAGAGTGAGTAAAAAATTTCTTAATAAAGAAAAATTAAAAAATGAAAAAAAATAAAAAAAATCGCAAAAGAAAACAAAGAAAGTGGCATCGTATATAAAAGAAGGATGATAGGCATGTGATAGAGATGATAAATAAATAGATAGATAATAGATACAAGGTACATGATAGGTAAATGATATATAGAATGGAAAGATATGTTATCGACCTATCTATCTATGATATCTCTTCTAGAGGTTATATGGTGCTGTGTCATTAAGGCAGAGTGGACACAGCATGGGGACAACTACGAAGGCCACAGCATGCATGGCCTCTAAGTTGAAGTGGTTTGTAGCAGGAATCTTAAATGGTCTTATTAATAAAAACAAACCTGGAGCCAGGTATTGGGGTAAATGCTGGAAGATCAGAGAAACAGAACAAGCCACAGCCACCTCACCTCGCCAATTCCTCAGGTAATCCTGTTTCCTCAGACTGGATGCCTCTCAGCTGAACTGTGCTGCTCAAAGCCTAAAAGCTTAACCAGGCTCTAGTTCCTGGTCCTCACGCCTTATATACCTTTCTGCTTCCTGCCATCACTTCCTGGGATCAAAGGTGTGAGTCACCATGCCTGGCTGTTTCCAGTGTGATGCTAGGATTAAAGGTGTGTGCTACCACTGCCTAACCTCTATGTTTAATATTGTGGCTGTTCTGTTCTCTGACCCCAGATAAGTTTATTAGAGTGCACAATATTTTGGGGAACACAATACCACCACAATGGTTTGCATGGTTTTGGAACTGGTACCTGGAAGAAAGCCGTAGACCTCACTCTCCCTCTAGAGAAGACGTCACAGACCACTGGCTCAAATGTGTGTCCTTGCATGGGTGGCCAGAGGTAAGGGAGGTAAGGGGTCTCTCTGTGTGCCATGGTCCAGAACTAAAGACATGTCCCAAACCCAGAGACCATGTGACCCGTGGCTGTTCAGCCAGAGACAGTCCAGCTGGGAGACCAAGGTGTCACTGGTCATTGGAGTAGGGAAATACTGTCACAATTACTATCGAGGAATCAGGGTTTAAGGAATTATCAAAAGATGGGAAAGGAGCTAGAAGGACTCAGGTGGCAGCAAGTACAGGCAGAGGTGTGGCCTGAGGCATCTAGACAAAGACACAAGAGTAGAATCTTCTGGTTGTTATTGAGTCAGAATCTGTGTACGCTAGGCTAGGCTTCGACACACGGCTTTGGCCAAAGCCTCTTTGGTGCTGATTACAGGCAATGAGCACATTTCCCAGTCAAGACGAAGAGACCATTGACTGACAGTGCTGATGGAGGTGCTGCTGTCCCCGAGCCTAGAGGGGACCATGTTTGATGGGAGTCCAGGGGAAAGCAGGAAAAGGAACTGTGGGGAGGAAGCTGGTGCTGGTGGCATGCAGAGCACTATCCAGGTCTGCCATGGAGCCATAGTGGAGACCCCGCCCTTCTCTGAGTGCTGAGCAGGGTCTGCTGGCAGAGCAAGCTATGCCCAGTACCACAGCACCCAGAGCAGATGAGTCAAGAGGTAAGGTCTGAGTGCTCTTAGCCATCACTGCATCCCCAGAAACAGGCCCAGAACCTCCTCACAGTCCGTGGAGTTTCTGATTCTGCCTGAGTATATCTATAGTCAGCTGGGTGTCCAGTCCTCCACACCTCTGGCACCTCACCTTGTCCCCTAGCAACTTTCCAGTACTCCAAGGTAGTCTCTGGCATTCACAGTGGACGAATCCGAGGTCAGAAGTGACCGCCTTTCCATGCCCACCCTGGCTTCCAAGTGGCATGATTCCATTCGCTCCTTGCTACAGCAGAGAGGCTTCCACATAAGGTCTCCAGGTCACCACCCAGCACAGGTTGTCAAGTAGATCTGGAAAGACTCGTGAGGGCTTGGAAGACAAATGATGATGAGAGGTGATGGTCAACAGCTGAGCTGTGAGACAGTCACACTGTGGGCACGACTGTCTAGGCAACATGTGGATCTTCAGGGTCAGGGGACCCACACCCTCAAGGTCCCATGGGATCGTCCATTTTGTCCACAGATAAAAGACTGAAATAGAAACCCAGCAGAGGGAGTTAGAGTGGGGCCAGCCACTCTTCAGCAGCTGACTGGAAACCAGTTTCAGCAGCTCTCCATCTCCACTGTCCCAAGGAGAGCTGGAAAGATTCAAATGGACTGGACTCACAGGTACCAGGTGTCAGCAGGGTCTTAGTGTCCTTGTCCTTAGCTTGGAGCAGTTTCTGCTGCGTAATGTCCCAGCACTATTAAGTCTGAAAACTTGACCCCCCCCCCCAGGCAGCTTCTACAGAACTATATGGAGGGATGGATCTGCAGGAGAGTCTGGGCCACATGTGCGAGAGTTCCTTGTCTCCAGGGACCATTTGCTTGCTAGGAGCAATTTGCTAAGAAAAAACATTTAGTAGCTAGCAAGAGGAAGGATGAGGCTTGGGACCCATGTGACAATGGGACCCCGTGACAGTGAAACTGACTCTCTGCAAACTTTCCTGGGAAATGAAGCTCTGCACATGGAACCTATGCATAAAGTTGACCCACAGAGCCCTGCATAAGGCATTCATAAAATGTGGAGAGAGGCTAATTGCCTGCTTCAGAAATCCAGCAGGGAGGGAGCAGAGAGCAGTGGCACAGCCCTAGAGGGCTGTCCCCGCTCAGAAAGACTGACCTTTGCTTTAAGAGAGATCTAGCCGAATTTGAATTAAAGTGCTGGGGCAGCAGTGGAGGGAGGAGGGCAAACGGAACTAGCTGGGAAATCATGAATTTTGGGCATTGTTTATTGTGCGGTGAGTGTGCGTCAAAGTCTGGATTAAATAGGAGGGAGGGGTGTTGGTGGCCTTCAGCTCAGTGTGCAGCTCCTCTGTAGTAAGACCACGGATATTGGTCAACATGTTTATTGTTTCCTAATTTTACTTCCATGGAGTACCTGAGGCAAACACTACCATTTCCAGGGTTGGATTATGTGTGTCTGCTTGTGTGTGTGTGTGTGTGTGTGTGTGTGTGTGTGTGTGTGTGTGTCTACCTGTAGATCTCTGTGTGTGCGTGCTTGTCTGTGCATATGTGTGTAGGCTGGAAGCCAATGAGGTGTCTTCTGCAATTGTTCTCCCCCTCACTTTTTGAGACAGTCTCTTGTTGAACCTGGTGCTCAATGATTCAGCTAGACTAGCTGGCCAGCAAGCTCTAGTGAGCCTGCTGTATCTCCTCCCTGGGGCCGGGATTAGGGGCATGCGCTGGCACACTCAGATTTACATGGATGCTGGGATCTGAACTCAGGTCCTCAGGCTCACATGGCAAATAGTTCACTGGCTGAGCCATCTCTCCAGCCCCTAGATGTTCTCTTTGTAGGATTCAAGGAAGAGATTCTCTACTCTCCATTCAACTTTAATTGTCATAAAATAAAAAATGGTGATCTCATATTACAACTATTGGTGAGTCCTTATTGAAGGTGAAGTTTTATCCTCTGAATTGGGCTTGGTTGCTGGAATTTGTGAGCTAACAATGCAGCTGTAGAGTAACATGATTCCTAGGGAGAAGCAAGTTAACGCATAGATCATCTTCAGCTACTCATTCCCTCTTTGGGGAGAACAGTTCTAAACACAATTCCTACTTATATGCATCATGAAAAAGAGGTGGTGTGGGCCTTATTGAAATGTCTTGGGTTATTAGGGGTGTTGCCTTTGAAGAGGGAATCCTAAATTTTAGCAAGAGTAATCAATTATAAAAGTAAACTCAATCCATAGATTGTTTTCTAGCTTCCTGATTTCACTTCCTCCTGAACATTACCACCAGGATGTCATCTACCAGGGACCCCTCACAAGAGTCTGGAGAGTAAAGCTAACTAACCTGGGGCTCAATCTCCCACATGGAGGACTGAATATCCCTCCTCCGTGAAGCCAATTTGCCTCAGCTATTTCCTTACAGTTACATCACACTGACTCACTGGGCTTCACTGTTGTGTTACTCCGTAACTCACTGAACTTAACAGAGACCCAACTTCCTTGTCAACCATTGCAATTGACCTCATAGGTGTGACACTGGGCTGGGAATGTAGGTCAGTCTATAGAGGGTTTGCCTAGCATGCGTGAGGCCCTGGGTTTAATCCCTAGCCCTGAATAGATGGCATAGTGGCACATATATATAATCCCAGCACTTCAGAAGTGGAGGCAGGAACATTAGAAGTTCAAGGTCATTATTGGAACTAGCAGCTCTATATGACATGGTCCTTGTAAAATAATTACTGTTTGAACAGGACATGAAACTGTTAAATCCTCTCATTCACACACACATAGACAGACACAGACAGACACACACACACACAGACAGACACACACAGACATACACACACACACGTATATATACATATATATGTAAATAATATACCACTATAAAGGAGAATTGTAAAGTGCAGCCCCTGGTAAGTCAACCACACTCCAGTGGAAGACCACTTATCCGAGAATATTTGGGCAACACAATCTGGTCTTGGTGAGTTTAAAGATAAAAAAGATACAGATTTGGATGGGTGAAAAGGGAACAGATCTGGGAAGAGTTTTTTTGGGGGTGGTGGTGAATATGATCAACACATTGTATGAAACTCTCAAAAACACTAGTAAAATAGTTTTTTAAATGAGTGGCATAAAACAGTCTAGTACTTGGCCTTAAATGACTACTACTTCTTAATCCAAAGGGGAGAAATGCTTTTAAAGGTAGCAGACATGCTATTAAAAACAAATGGCAAGATGAGATTTCAGGAGATTATAAACTAATTTAAGCTTTTAAAATATAAAGTACAGACCTGAGCTCAAAAGTATAATTTGGCCAGACAAAATTGCTGGGAATTTGCCTTCTCTTAACTCATTTTGCAACAAAACGCCAGCCCCTCTTTCCATTTCCCCTGCTCTCCCTTCCTGGGCTGGGGCTTCGGGGAGGGCTGCCACGTTGTCCCTGCCCAGGGCTGACTTAGCCAGAGGAGAATGCTCCGGGCTATTTCTGTCAGGGGCCTCCAAGCACAGTCTTCCTGAGACCTGGAAAATGATGCCCAACCCCAGTGGAAACCTCAAAAGGTTTGCCACCCTGAGATTTCATATCATAACCATTGTCAAAGTCTTCCCTTTCCAAATGACTCTTGGCAAGAAATTTTCCCAGGGCTTGTCCATTCAAATTCATTGAACACCAAAAGTGTAAGCTGGAATGAGACTTTTCAATTTTCGATGCCTTCCACTTCTACCCTGTTGATGTGAAAACTAGGTCTTTCATGGCTGCCCCTGTCTCCTCAGCGGGACTTCCTCTTCACTACGCTCTGGGAACCCAAGGTTCCTATTCCCCAGAAACACTGCCTCCCACAGCACTGCTCCCACATTTCTATGGTTGCTGTGGGGTGATTGAACCATCGTGAAGCTTGTTAAGGAGGAAAAGATCAAGGTGCTAATCAATCTGAATGACACCTTGTTCTAGACAATTACATACTGGTTAAAATTTGAAAAGAATTGTCTAGAAATTTCAATTTCCTCTTTGTGATAAAACAATGAGCATAATCTGTGCCTTCTCCCCATTACTCACTGGGGAAGAACCATAGTCTTCCTCCTTCTCTTGGTCTTCTCTCTCTCTCTCTCTCTCTCTCTCTCTCTCTCTCTCTTATTTTTTATTTTGTGCATGGGAGGCATCATCTTTCCTCACAGTCATTTGCTGAAGATGAATCTTGTCCACCATTTTTTTCTGGTCCTCTGCCAGAGGGGCTCCATTCTGGCACTCTTTCCACCCTCGTTCTTGGAAGTTCTGTCAACTCCTGGTGTCGCCTCCGCATTGCAGAAGACCCAGCCCAGTCTTTCGATCCATTTTAATCATGTCACATCAAATGCTTTGGTAACTGCTTGGAGCTTTAACCCTGGTGTGCTCAGGAGCCTGGGGATTTAGATGGAAATGCATGTTTTAATCAAATGCAACACAAGACCTACAAAGTGACAACTGCAGTTACCCAAGGTGTTGAAAGTAACTCACCGCAGTATTTAGAATGTGTGGAGTGGGGATATTGGGCATCCAGAGAGAAGAGAATGACCCTAAAAAGGTGGACCTATCAGTGGAGTAGAGCTTCCAGGAAAAATGATAGACAGGCAGTAAACAGCCAAGGAAAGGGTCATGGAGTGCTTACAACCCCCAGATTGTCCCTTCAGTAAGGCAGTGAGTCTCCTGGGTCAGAGAGGGAAGATGGGTCATCCAGAGGTTAGCTATATGGAGTCAATTGCTAACCACAAATTCATACATTGAAGACCTAGACAGTACTTGGAAATGAAATCCTCAGAGGTAAGGATACACATATGACAATTTATGAGACCATAAACTTATAGGATCTATGTCTCTAAGAGGATGAGGCCGGCAAGTATCACAAAGAGGAAAGAAAATGTGAGGATGTTTCTAGGAGGAGGTGGTCTGGAAGTTGGGAAAGAGATTCTGGGAAGAAGTCAGTCAGCTGTCCCTTGCTTTAATCCCAGCCTCCAGAGCTGTGAAAATGAGCCCTGCTCTGTCTGAGCTGCTCATCTGTATAACTGAGTGTCACTGACATGCTTCCCTTTGGCTATCTATCCAGAGTCTGCCACTCTGACAGCACTGTGAGAAAGAACCGGAAATGCCATCAAAATAACCAAGCACCCAAACTCTAGTTCCATTAGGTTTTAGGGACCCTGAGAGTATGTCTTTCAACAGTCCAGACTTGGTCCTCGGTGCTCAGGGTCGCACCAGCTCGAATGCACCCCAGAGCTGGATTCTGAAAACCTGGTTCTCCTCTATAAACCTTGGAAAACAGAAGTCTCTACTGGTTCACTTATTATGAGAAATAAATGAGGTGATTGGGGAGGGGGCTCTGCCAGGGTGGAACCCTGCAAGGTGGCATGGCATGAGGGTCTACACTTAAGGGATGGGACAACACTGCTACAGCCTAGGTGCTTGAGCAGATGGCCAGTCCTCCCACAGCATGAAGGGGGACGCTCCTGTCAGCAGCTGAATGACTCTAGTCTGCCAAGATGCTAGTGCCTGAGTCCTTCTTTCATGGATCCTCTTAAGAGTAGAGTCCTCATTTGGTCACTCCTACTTCATGGCTACTTGTCTAAGACCTAGTCTACAAGAAGACAGAGTTAGTGGGTGGTGGGCATGTCCATTCATACTTTATTGTGCAACCATTTTCTTTCCACTCTGCCTACCTCCCCTTTGTACGGCCATCCAGTCCGGGTCCCTCAAGTCAGAAACAGAGCTATGATGGTGGTCATTATAGATGAGATCTTATAAAATTCTACTTGACAAAGACAAGGGAATGCTGGGAAACACTGAAGGAAAAAGCAATGCAAATGACCAGTGCCATGTTTTTATTGTAGATTACAGGAGCCTTTCATGAGATTTGGTAAAGCCAGTTAGTATTGCTAGAAATTTTCTGGGGAAAAAAATTAATGCCAACTTCCGGATAACTTCCAAAGCTTGACAAAATGAGTCAACATTGACTCCCAGGCCCCATCATGAACAGTCATAAGGTTTCTGTTCTTGAGACATGCACAGATCTTATGCTTCCTATGACAGATGGGATGAACACTTTCCTGTGGAGGGCAGTGATCTGTCTCTGAAGGTTTCAAATGCATAATACTTACCTGTCAGGGATGATTTTGATGGGTGTAGTGCTTTAGTGAGACACTAGTCCCAAAGGTTTCAGAAGCTCCCTTTAGTTACATCTGAACCTCCTAGGAACCCACTGTAAACAGAAGCCATGTTACTATCCATGGTTTGTGAACAAAAATCCAAAATACTTCTTTTTAAATATGATACTGCTGAATGCTCTCCATCCCAGGACCTACTACATGTTGAGTCCCAGGTTGTTCTTTGGCACCACTGAGGATTCACATGGGGTTGGCCTGATTTGCACTGAAGCTCTACCGTTTAGATTGGTTTTAAGTTCCCCCACCTCCTAGGTCTCCTTCTCATTGAGGCCTCTCTCCACTACAAGAACTCCTACACCGTCCTGCCTGAGGCCCTCTTAGTGGACACCTGTTGGCCGTACTTGGAGGCTGCCTGACCTCCGAGCCTGGCTTGCAGCTGCTGTGTTGCAGTTCTCAGTGGAGGCTTGCTCCCTGTTTTGGAGGCTGATTTTTGCACTCAGATCACTGCTGCCTGACCTCAGAGCCTGGCTTCCAGCAGCCATGCTATAGCTGACAGTAAGGCCTCGTCTCTGCTCTCAGAGCCAGGCCGCCGCTTGCCACGTAGCAGCTTTGGCAGAAGGAGGTTGAAACTCCATGCACTGGCAATGCTCCCGGAACAGCAGGAAATCTCTCCGTGTTTGTTTTCGCTCTTAACAGTCAAAATTCTTTGACTCCGAAATGATTTCCAGGAATTACAGTATGAGAACTTAATATGTGTGCTTTTATTTTCTTCTAAAAAAAATAGTAAAAAATGAAACCAGGGCAGAGGTCATAAGTGGGTGCCTGCATGCTGGCATGTGTTGCTTGGGAGCTGGCAAACATTCGCCCATAGTCTACTCCGACGGGCATTTTCAGCTTAATGGCTTTTTTTCTGGAAGCAATTCAGGCAGTGAGGATAATGTTGGGCTATGAGGTGCAGGAAGGACTTGGGAGATGGCCCTGATTCTTCTTTGTCTTAGAACTCCCAGCCAAATGGTCTGGAGTTCCTCAGTGCTTGGTGTCAACTTTCTCCACTTTCCCATGTCAGAGTGACTGCAGTAAAAGCCTCCAGCCCTGACAACCATCTCATGGTGACTGCTGAGTCGCCAAGCAGGGCTGTGGGGTATCTTGATGTGAGGACTCAGGATGAGGCAAATTTGGCCGGGGGCCCTTGGAGAAATCATCTGACCAATTTCCGAACTCTCTTTTTCTTGGTTTTATAAAATGCCACTTTCCAGGGAACCTGTCCTCCTCTGCCCTACACCTCCAGCCCCTCACTTTGTTTCTTTCTCCTTCATTGGTGCAGCTCTTCCTGGCCTCTAAGCTACCTGCTATTCCTTGTCTCTGTCTTATTTAATAATCTCCTTATTAATTTATCTCACCTGAATTTGTGCTCAAAGTCTCCCAAAGAGTTGGCATATAAAGATTTCCTGTAAATATTTGTGAAAGGATTTACATAGAAGCAGGGTAGCTTGGTAGTCTGGGGTTCTGCAGGAGGGCCCAAATGAATGACATTCACCAGCTTCCTGTTATGGAAAGGATATATCTGTGATCTCAACTTGCAGGTGACGAGGGGGCTGGGGGTGGGGGTGGGCGAGACAGAACCACTAAAAGGGGAAAGGACCCAGACCGATATTTCCCAGAGAA
>CABHPH010133617.1:0-16194 GCA_902168325.1 Peromyscus nudipes
TTTCCCATGAGTTTTAGAACCAGTTTTCTAGTTATGTGGAGAATGCCTAGAATCTTGATGAGGGCTTGGTGGTGAGTCTGTCGACTGCTCAAGGCTATTTCAACTTGTCCCCAAATCATTGAAAGTTCTGGTCATGATTTCTTATTTTCCTCTTTGTTATTGCCCGAATGTGACGATTCACAAAGTTAGTCCTCAGGCTCTGATATTCTCCCCTCTGCTTGCTTTGGAGAGGCTCTCAACTGAGGTTTTTAAAAGTGATTTATTATGGAGGTGGGGCAGAAGTGCCACAGTACACACATGAGGTCAGAGGACAACTCTGGAGTGATTCACTCTTTGCACCTTTCTGGGGGTGCTGGCTAGTGAGCACAGAGGTCCAGGCTTCCACAGCAGGTGTATCTGCCTGCTGAGCCATCTCACCAAGTTTTTAAAATTGCGTTCATTGATCTTTTCATTTACAAGTTTTTCTTTTATTTTGGCTGTCCCTCTTTTTAAAATCTCTAACTCCTCACTGAATCCATTCATATCCTGAATTGTCTTCCTTAATTTATCCAGCTGTTTATTTGTACAATTCCTAAAGTCACTGGTTACTTTTTTTTTGCTTTTTCGAGACAGGGGGATTAAAGGCGTGCGCCACCACCGCGTTTTTCGAGACAAGGTTTCTCTGTGTAGCTTTTGCGCCTTTCCTGGAACTCACTCTGTAGTCCAGGTTGGCCTCGAGCTCACAGAGATCTGCTTGCCTCTGCCTCCCGAGTGCTGGGATTAAAGGCGTGCGCCACCATCGCCCGGCACTGGTTACTTTTAAAATTGTCTCTTTGAATTTTTTCCAACACAATATTTTTGTTGATTATTTGGGAATTTATACAATGCACCCGGATCACACTCACTTCCCATTCCTCCCAGGTCCACACTCCCACCCCTGTGCTCTTCTCCTCAAAAGAAAAAATAATACACCAAGCCCAACTCTTGTTGCCCATATACTCATCGGATCATGGTCAAGCTCCCAGTAGCCAGCCTGTTAAAGTCTTTCCCCACTCGCCTGCCCCCCCAATCCCCACCTGTAGCTATCAACTATGAAGAGCTACACTTCAGTGTTGTGTGATATTTTCATTGTGTTCTGACAAATAAAGCTTGCTTGGAGTCAGAGGGTGGAACTAGCCACTAGCTGACCACAGAGATCTGGAGGACTGTAGACACAGAGGAGACAGGAAGTACTAAGGGGGGGGCAGAGAGGGGATCTTGGCCCTTTTGGACAGAAAAATGGTAGCCATAGGAGGCGACTGGTGGCTGCTCCCTGCGTCACTGATCTTTCAGGTTCTTACCCTGATATCTGACTCCCGATTTTTTGTTGATAAAGATTAATTAGATTAATACTTCATCTGGCATCCAAATTTTGGGACATGAATTCACGAGATAGCCACTTGCCTGTGGCTTTGCAGTCACGGGCACCCACTGGAGCTGCACACAGGAGCTGCATTTACAGGAGTCGCTGCACTGCCAACTGGCTTTTCCTTTTCTTCCCCAAGCCCTCCGAGCGAGTCTGGGATTTTCCTGTTGCAGGTTCTCTACAGCAATCTCCACAAGCCCCAGACTCCACAGGCACCTGAGCTCCAAACACCATCGGAGTTAGCCCCTCACCGCTGCCGGCCAGCTCTGCCTTGAGGCAGCTCTGTGCTCTCACTTCCAAACCATCTCATTGCTGCACGTTCCCGGGTCTGCCTTTCAGATGGCAGGCTCTTTGGCTCCTTTTCCTCATGTGGGCTGCCCCTGGATCCCCTTCTCAAGCTGCTGCCACACTAGGGTAGCCGCCTTGACACCTGCTCAGGCAGCTGCCACATGCTCTCAGCTCACAACCATGCAAGATCAGCAGCAGCGGTCCTCAGCCAGACTGTGCACCGCCTTTGTTCTCTGCCCAGACACGCTGTGCGGTGACCAGCCAGTCTTAAACTGTCATTGTTAATGGATTTGGTGAGACAACTTGGAATTCTTAAAGGGGAGAATTAGCTGAGAGAGAGAGAGAGAGAGAGAGAGAGAGAGAGAGAGAGAGAGAGAGAGAGAGAGAGAGAGAGAGAGAGATTGGTTTTTTCCCCCCACGTTTTAAAAATGGGAAACAATATTATGATGGAGGGAGTTAGGTCTCTGTATGATTCCACAATGGATGGTTTGAAAATGGAAAAATTTAACAAGGAGTTAATTAACTGAGCTAAGATTTACACAATGTCAATTATAATCATTATTGGTTTGGTAATTCTTGTTTTATTCCCCCAAAAAGTTGGTTGATATCAGTGCCAAATTGACTGATAAGATATAGGTCTTAGAAAAAGTTATGACTGATAAATTACAAGCCTTAGAAAAACTTATTAAAACAGATAATAGAGATATTCAGATACAGACAGAGGAATTTAAAGGAGAACCAACCTCATTATTACATTATGAAATTAGAGAAGAACAGCCTAAGATTATCAAAAAACCAGCCTTAATTTATCCAGTCACCATACAGGAACAACCGCCAAATGACAGCTATCCCCAGTGCTGTGTAAGAGCTGACAGGATTCCTGTGGAAATGTTAGATTTGAGTAGATTTAAGGAAGCAATAGTCTCATATGGTATGCATTCACCTTTTGAGAGGCAGATGTTAAATTCATGGGCAACTAGTAACAGAATTACCCCACAAGACTGGGAAGCTTTGGTTACAGCAGTATTGGAACCTGGTCCTCAATTATAGTGGAAGACTTGGTGAAAAGATGAGGTTAGGACCATTGAACAATGAAGTAGGGCTATAGGTATTAAAAATTTCCAAGACCAACTTCTGGGAGAGGGTGATTATGCTGATGTATGATGACGGTCTATATATGATGAGCACACCTTGGCTCTATGCCATATAGCAGCTTTGAATGCTTGGGATAGAGTTGAAGAAGTCGGAAAGAAAACTGAGTCATTCACTAAAGTTATACAGGGCCCAAAAGAAACCTTCACTGAATTTTTACCAAGATTGACTTCATCTATAAATAGAAATCCAGAAGCTAGACAAATACTAATTGAATCTTTGGCTTTTGAAAATGGTAATTCACAATGCAAAGGGGTAATTGTTGCTGGAGCTTCTCTCCAGCTCCCAAGTCCCGCCAGTCTCCGAGCCCACTTATAAAATAAACACACAGACGCTTACATTATTTAAACTGCTTGGCCATTAGCTCAGGCCTATCATTGTCTAGCTCTTACTCTTATATTTAGCCCATTTCTATTAATCTCTACTTTGCCACGTGGATCGTGGCTTACCGGTACTTTACATCTTCCTTCTCCTCCTGCGGCTCCAGCCAGTCTCCCTCTCACCTTCCTGTTTCCTCTCTTCTCTTCTCTGTTAGTCCCGCCTATACTTCCTGTCTGGCTACCGGCCAATCAGTGCTTTATTGATACAGAGTGATATCCACAGCAGGTAATTAGGCTTTTAAAGACAAGATCAGCACCCACAGAGGAATGGATCCTAGATACAGTCAATATTGAATCTCATAACCATAATAATACTTGGATAGGAGAGGTGATTTCCAAAGACCTGAAGAAAAACCAAAATGTCAGATGTTTTAATTGTGAACAAGGTCTACTAAAAAGAGATTATAGGGAGGGAGTTCCTAGAAACATTGTCTTTCTCTCTCCCTTTCTCGCCCCCCTCTCTCCCCCTCTCTCACTCTTTCTTCCCCTCTCTCTCTGCCCCCTCTCTCTCCCCCTCTCTCCCTCTCTCCTCCCTCTCCCCCTCTCTCTCACTCTCTCCCTCTCTCCCCCTCCCTCTCTCTCTCTTTTTTTTCCCTAGACAGAGTTTCTCTGTATAGCCCTGGCTATCCTGGAACTTTCTTTGTAGACCAGGCTGGCCTCAAACTTGCAGAAGAAAAAAAAAAAGAGAGAGAGAGAAAAAAACAATGTTTTTTTCTAGGGATAATCTAAACAGATGGCCCCTGCAAAGACTGATGTTAGACCGACAAGGGACAGACAAGGTAGCCCTTTGCCATTGGGTAACACCCTAGAGGGGTCTCTCAAAGGCTTCTATGTCAAATTTAGTTCTTAAGGGCTTTGAGCCACTTTACTTAATTTCTTGATTTATAGCCTGCCTTTCCTGGTTTGTTTGCATCAGTATAAAATGTAAGGACTCCAGAAACTGGTGTTCCCCATACAGTGTGAGGAAGGATCCAATTAGTTATCTTTATGAACTGAATTCTCTTGCTTTTGGGGTATTTGTTGCTAACCTCTCCCAAGAAATTACTGCAAGCTCTTTACCAGTGTTCATTTCCTGCCCATAAAGAGGAAATTTCAGCATTAGTAAAAGGTATTACAATTTCTGCTGGGTCTATTCCTCCTAATTAATGAAGTCTCAATTTTCCTTTTAGAATCAACTCAGAAACCTTTTCCACATAGGTCTTTATTTTTTTGCTCTTTGTGTGGTAAAAATACCTATTCTTAGATGATATCTTCCCTCTGCATTAGAATTCCAGTCGGGAAATGCATAGAAGGTAAAATAACCAGAATACAATCAAGCTCGGGATCCAAATGATCCACCTGTGCATTCTGCGTTTTCTTTTCTACCAGAGTCAATTCTCTCTCAGCTTCAGCTGATAATTCTCTTGAACTATTTAAGTGTTTGTCACCTTGTAAGATTTGAAATTAATTCCTTAGTTTTTGAGTTGTTAATCCAATTGTGGGCCATAGTCAGTTAATGTCTCCCAGCAATTGTAAGTCATTAAGAGTCTGCAATTGATCTCTCAGGCTCCTCAGAGCAGCTTCACGGTCCAGAGGTCCAGCAAGTGCAGGTGGCTACCACTATGTTGAATGAAGTCCATCTTTGAGTGTTTTATCTGGCATGCTGGTCCACTTCCCTCAACTCAGCCACTCTAGGGTTATTTCATCAAAAGACTTCACCCCAAATCCCTGTGGTCTTTCTCTGGAACTCTCACCACATTCTATTTTTTCCAATTTTCGGGGGACTTAATGTTCTCAGTGTTCTGAGTGACCTCATCATGTGACCTTTTGGTCCTCTAAGATACTCGTGATTTTGAATTTAATCTACTTTGTTTGGATTGCAGAGTTTTCTTCCTGGACACATGGGCATATCAACGGTTCTTGACTCTAGCAGCCCTCAAGAAATAGACTTTTGAGTAAACACGTGTGTGGACACAGATGGAAACGATAGCTTAATAATGGTTATTATTTGCTGAAGTGTACTGCAGTGAGCCTGTTTATATGGCTTGAGAAGACAAGGAGGGATCTAGAAGAACCAGCAGAAGAGAAGCTGATAGAGATGAGGGGCAGAGCCCCATCTCCCTGTTTCATTACTGGTGTGAGAGAGCTTGGCTCTCAAGAGTTTGGTTCCCCATTGGCCTTCATGTGGAGATTCCTAGAGCACCTCCAAGGTATTTGAAACGTAGCCACCTCTTTTGAACTTATTTTTGACACAGTCACCAAAAATGTTATCACACACACACACACACACACACACACACACACACAAAATCACACATACACACAATCACACACACACAATCACACACACACAATCACACACACACACTTACTTACGTAGAGCTATGAAACTTGTTTTTAAATTCTGATTATTTTTGAATCCTCAAGTGTAAGGACTTTTATTGTCTTTATCATTTTCCCCCCATTTTTAACTCTTCTGGCTTTCACTTCATTGACACTATGCATGCACACATATATGTGGTTTTCTCTGTGGCTTTTTACTGAAGGACAGCAGCATTTGCCCTCTCAATGCTTCCTGGCTTTCCCCAAAGTGCTGTCAACTTTTAACTCACTGTCCTGATGCTTATCTTGCATCCCTAAGTACAGTGTGTCCATCGAAAATTTGGTTTCCCTTTGGCATTTCTAATGTCATCTTGGAGGAGGTGGATTTGTGACTTTAGGAACAGACCCTGTTGCTCTTCCATCTCCCAGCCGAGCAATACAGTGCTCGATTACAATCATGTTGTTTAAACCATCCTTGCCATTTGCAATGCCTTTCCCAAATATTCAAGTATTTCCTTAAAACTTTAGCTTGGGATTGCTTAATAGCTCTGAATAACTTAATTCCCAAAGCACCACCAGTGTCTGAGTGTCCTTTCATGACTGACAGATGTGTCAAGTACCTGCCAATTTGGCTATAGAGGTCTCTGCTTGACTGGCTCAGTAAGGCCTGGGTGTTTCCGTCTGAGCCACACCTGCTGTGTTGCTGTCCTATGAGTGTGCTCACAAATGAGTAGAAATTGCAGGCATTTGTTTTCTTGCTGTTTGGGAAGCCAGAGGTCTGAACTCTCTGTCACTGGGTTAGAGGGTGTTGGTGAGTGGCCCCCTCTCCAGAGTCTTGAGCAAGGAAACATTTTTGAGTCATTCCCAGATTCTATGGCTGCTTACATTCCTTAGCTCGTGGTTACATCACTCCAGTTGTACCCCACCCTTCTCCTTGCCCTTTTCCTCCTCCTCCTTTCCTACCTGTCTTTAGAAACTTTTAGAGTATTCTGTTTATATCTATTGACCTGAAATTTTGTAGCAATGTGCTTTGGGTGGATATATTTTCAGCAATTTTACTATGGTGAGATCTGAGAAATATAATGACCTGAAATGGAAACACTGGAAAAGGAGATAATCATATTTATCTTAAGTCTTAGGTTGTACTAGGAAAGGAAATGAAGGCCCAAAGGCAGAAGTGAACACTTATTTCTGAAGTGAACATAGTGTATGTACTTAGTCAATTAGGAAAATATGACGAAGCAGATGTGCTTGAGCCTGAATAATTAAATGGGTCGAGTAATGATCTGTCTATCCATCCATTTACCAAAGCTAGCTAGCCAGATCATACTATTCTATTTCCCCAGAGAATTCCAACTCACACAGAGGAAAATAACAATAAAACTCAAATCCAAATCCAGTTGAGGCACTGATAAAATTCATGCAACCTCCAATAGTATGAGAGAAGAGACACCATTTCTTGACCTAACTACTATAGAGCTCAGTTTCTGGTACCCTAATCAAGATGTCTGTCTGGTATCCAACAAAAATTAAGTCAAAAATATAAGAAATATTATCCTTTATAATAGATAAAGCAATCATAAGAACTATAGATGATTCAGATATTGCAAGGATTTGACCAAGACTTTGAAAATAACCATTACCATTATGTTAAAAACAGTAGGAAAAATAAATAACTCAGGAACATGTTGGGGAATTTCATTAGCACAATGGAGATATAAGGCAGTCAAATGGCAATGTAGTAAGAATTTTAATGCACTGTACTACAGATGAATTATTCCTCTGTGGTTCTATGAAAACACTGAGCACAGCCAAGAAATTGAGCAATAGAAATTATAAAAAATGAACGACAAAAAGAAAGTGAATATATCACAGCATCATGAGCTAAAGGATGTCAGACGTTCTAACATCTAAGAAATAAGAGTCCCAGAAGAGCCATAACCAATCAAAATGCAGAATTGTTGAGCCATCCCAACTGATGCATGTACAACACAAGTCCTGCACCTAAGGCTCAGAGAACATTGTGGAAAAGAGGCAGAAAGCTTGTGAGAGTGTGTTTCCTACTAATGTCAGAGAGACACCCATAAAACATCACCAGCATGACTACCTAAACCTGAGCAGAACAAGGACAACAGCAGACAGGCTGAAGTGGACGGGAGTAAAGACCATGCAGGCTCAAACCTACACAAGGAGCTACAGGCAACTAAAGAATGCCAAGAATGGGAGAGTCTTTCCCAGGGAAGCACACCGACTGGTTGTTCAATACCAAATGGTCAGCCCTGAAAACATACCTACAAGTAACACCATATGGACTAACAGGTTATATTTAGGAATACAACTGTACTGTGTGTGTGTGTGTGTGTGTGTGTGTGTGTTGCAGAATATTTATTTAACTATGTAAAGATATGTTACATTTGCTTAATTATGTAAAAATGGGTTGATGTTTTACCTCGCCTACCTAAGGCACCTGATTGATCTAGTCAAAAGCTGAATGGCCAATAGTGGAGGAGGAGGTATAGGCAGAACTTGCAGGCAGAGAGAGTAAGGAGGAGGAGGAATTCAGATCTTAGGGAAGAAAGAAAAAGAAACAGCATGGAGACACCAGGGGCCAGCCAGACATGGAGGAAGCAGGAAAGCAGGACACACAGAATGAAAGAAAGGTAAACAGCCCTGAGGCAAAATGTAGATGAATAGAAACAAGTTAAATTAAATTAAAAGAGCTAGTGGGGCAAGCCTAAGTTAAGGCCAAGGATTCATAATATAAGAAGTCTCTGTGTCTTTATTTGGGAGCTGATTGGCAGCCCAGAGAAAATGCCAACTACAAATTATGTGTGTGTGTGCATACAACTACGTATATGTATACACACACACACACACACACACACACACACACACACTTGTAACTACAATTAATGAAAGAAGTGGCCATGAATTTGAAAAAGAGCAAGGAGGGGCATATGGAAGGGTTTTGAAGAAGGAAAGGGAAGATGATGTAATTATAATCTCAAAAATAAGAAAAAAAATTTTAAAAGACTTCTAGAAGAAAAGCAGTATTAGAGGGAATAAGATATATTTAAGGGATAATAAATAAGAAAGAATTTTCCAAAGTTAATTAAGGAAAATCAAGATATGAGAATTCTGAGAACTCCCCCCCACACACACATGCATAAACACACACCAGGCACACTGTACATAGGCACAATGAATATTAAAGATGAGGAAAAAATGCGAAGATATTTCTGTACCAGAAAATACACAAATCACAGAACTAACCTACTGAAAAGAAAACCTGCCCATAATTTCTCATGCGTTGGAAACACCTTTAAAAAAAGGAAGGCAAAATAATTTTTAGAGAAACAAAATCTGAATCTATTGCAGGCACAGCTGTGAGACCAAAATGTCACAGGGATTTCTTTCTTCGATGTTCTTCATCAACATACATACTTGACAGTAGGTTTCATTGTGTCATTTCCACACATACACGTATGTATTTTGATCACACTCACCCACGCCTTGCTCCTTCCTGCCCCTCTCACTCCTGCTGAACTCCCTTCTCAATCACGCTCTAAGTCCTTTCCTTAACACGGGGATTATGATGTCAGATGGAAATTGGAATGCACATGAATGAGGAACGTTGGAAGCCAAAATGAAGGCCTGTATCGAAGACATTTCTTCTTCTCTTTAAACACTGAAACGCTTGCTGTCAATAACAATGACATCAGAAGTAACCTGCATGTGACAGTCACTCTGGGGATGGAGGGAGAAAACGGAGATGCACAATCTGTAAGGCTTCTGTGGAGAGCTACAGTACTACCTGAAGTACTATTATCAGCAGTTGAAGCTATTATGATGTCTTACTGAAGGTGAGAAGCGAGAGATGACCATGTTAAATGAAAAGACCGGACCCAGGAAGGAAGACATGTGTCACAAGTTTTGTCTTGTATTCAGAAAAGGACATGAAAGTGGAAGGGCCAGGGAGCAGTCTGGGACAGGAAGGCGGTGGGGGCGGGGGACAAAGGAGGGCAGTGGAGGGCGACTGTGATTCTAGGCATAAAATGTCATAATAAAGCTCATTATTGTATGCAACGCAAAAGCCTGAAGTATTCCCATGCATTTTAAAGGGATTATGAAACAAAGTTTTGATGAAGCTAAGTTAGGGTTGAGATAGAAACACTGAATGTGAAGGAAGAAAAGAAAGAATAAAGCTTAAGTTACTGTACACGCCTTCCCCAGTGAAGCAAAATAAGTAAATAAACAAAAAAAATAGAATTGAGCCTAGAATTTCATATAGATTAAAGTGGGAATCCGTAATAACAAACAGAGGAAATAAAGAAATCAATAAAAGCAAAGTCAGTTTTTGTAGAAGATCATTCTAATGGATAAATCTTTCCCCAGTCAGTCTGGTTTATTAAAATACACAAATACCAAACAAATGTCTTGAAACAGAAGCATGTGAGCCGTACATGCACTAGAGACGCTAAAATATCAGTGGCATTTACAAACAATTTTTCCTGATGAACTTGACAATTTAAATGAAGTGAGCAAATTCATTGACAGCTAAAAGTTGCCATCTGGTCAAAGGTGAAACAAAACAAAACGAAATCTGGTGACTCCTGTGACTAATTAAAACATTAGATGTTTTATTTTAAAATTTCACACAAAGTCAACTACTTGTCTGGTTAATAAGGGTTGTAATTCAATAAATCTCTCAAAGAAGAAATAAACCTATTTTCTCAATTTCAGAAAAGAGTGATTATTTATATTTCCCAATTTATTTGATAAAGTCAGTATTGAGAGCTAAACCTAACTCAGATACTTCACAAGAAAACTTAAGATTTTGTGAACATAGAAATGAAAATCTTTAACAAAGTATTGATAACTCATACTCAACAATATATAAAAATAATTTATTTATGACCAAGGAGAATCTACATGGGGAATGCAAAACTTCTTTAGCATTCAAGTGTTAATGTAACTCAACACAGAATGCATGTAACACATAACAAAACAGAGGCAAGATGCATATTATCATCCTCATAGATGAAAGTAGACTTTTGCTAAAAATCCAGTTTCGATGCATGATTACAAAATTGAAACTTAGAAAAACCAGTGCTATCAACAAACTTCATATTAAATGATTCGGTGCCTATGTTTGACACCAAGATGAGTAATTCCACTCTCAGAAATTTGACATTTATTCAGGAAAGGCATTCAAACTTGAGTATGATTATCTCAAGAACAGCAGATGAAACAAAAAAAAATTAGGAAGACTAAGGATGCCTTTTTTGTTTTTTTTTTTTTTGTTTGTTTGTTTGGTTTTTTTTTTTTTTTGTTTTTTGAGACAGGGTTTCTCTGTGTAGTTTTGGTTCCTGTCCTGGATCTCGCTCTGTAGACCAAGCTGGTCTTGAACTCATAGAGATTTGCCTGGCTCTGCCTCCCAAGTGCTGGAATTAAAGGCCTGTGCCACTGCCACCCGGGTAAGAATGCCTTTCTAACAGATGACATCATTGTGATGTGCTGAGGGTATAAAGTTGCCTTTCTAACAGATGACATCATTGTAGATGAATGGTCTTGTTAAATAAGAAACACAGAGCTAATGCAGAGATGAAAGCCCAAGAGGTCAAAGCTAAAAACCTTACCCTTCACTGCCGCTGCTGTCTTGCTCAGCAAGAGACCTACTTCCTGTCTGTTTGTCTTTTTTATAGACTTTCTATTCTGCCTTCTCATTGGTTGTAAAACCAACCACATGACCTCCTTGTCACTGCCTGTCTATATAGACCTCCAGGTCTTCTATGGTTGGTATTGAGATTAAAGGTGTGTGTCTCCATGCTGACTGTATCCTTGAACACACAGAGATCTGCCTAGCTCTGCCTACCAAGAGCTGGGATTAAAGGCATGCACCACCATCACCCAGTTTCTGTTATGGCTTGCTATTAGCTCTGACCCCCAGGCAACTTTATTTATTAACATACAAATAAAATCACATTTCAGTACAATTAAAATATCACCATATATCATTGTGATGTGCTAAGGGTATAAAGTTACCTTTCTAACAGATGACGTCATTGGGATGTGTTGAGGGTATAAAGTTACCTTTCTAACAGATGATGTCATTGTGATGTGCTGAGGGTATGAGGCTGGAGTTCATATTGGGCGCTGGTGGGAGTGTAAAATGGGCCAATTACATTAGAAAATAACCTTGTTATTTTTTATAATGTTCAATTTTCACACAACATATGAACTAGAAATTCTCTTAGTTATTTATTTGAAAGGAATGAAAACATGTCCAGCATACTTACAGTGATTATTACAAATGACATGCCCATCCTCTGGTGAAGGTACAAAATTTTTTGAATAAATTCAGTGGGCTACCATCTAGTAAAAATATAGTAAACACTTTATATCTCAAAAATATTGATGCACAGTGGAGAGCTTATGATTATGTCTAGAATTTTTCATGTACTATTGTTAAACTATTATTGATCCTGTGTAACTAAAGCTATGGAAAGCCAAACTCAAGGGTTAGGCAGGAGGGAGTGGGATAGGAGGCCTTCATATAAAATTATAACATAGGGCTGGCAAGCTGGATCAGTGGGTAAAAGAGCTTGCCACCAAGTTTGACAACCTGAGTTCAGTCCCTGGGACTCACATGGAGAAAGGAGAGACCAGACTCCTTCAAATTGTTCTCTCTCTCTCCCTCTCCCTCTCCCTCCCACCCCCCCCCTCTCTCTCTCTCTCACACACACACACACACACACAAATATAATATATAATATATTAATATATATATTAATCAATCAATAAAATTACAAATTATGTACAGCAACCTGAGAGAAGAAGGCAGATCCAGATTGTCTTAGGAGGCCTGTGTAGACAATGAACCACAAAGGGCTACAAGGGAATTTGCGGGAGGGAGGGGTGAGAACATTGTGTCTTGTTTGTGGATGGTGAATCAAGGTGGCCAGGGCTCACTGAGCTGTCCAGTAAAATGAGTATATTTATGTGGGGAGCTGATGTGAGAAGTAAAGTAAAAATTAAAGTTATCTGTCATCATAGCCTCAGAGACCCCATGCTTGGAATTTACCTATCGTTCAGTGTTATAGTCCTTGAAATGTCCAAGCTGTGGGAGAGAGAGTGATGTGGTAAGATAAAGAGCCCCTGTCTCCATCTTTTTCTATTATTCACACTTATTTGAACATTTAAGGGGAAATACTTTTGAACTGTTTATGTGCAACCTAATACTTTACTGTTACTCTATTAGTGTTCGCTTTCTCAAAGCTCGAGTCTACTAAAAAGAAACGCTGAGTCCTGAAGTCATTCATTCATCTATCATTCATTCATTCTTCATTCCCTGCTTTCCTCTCCTTCTACTCAGATCCCAGACGAGGTATCCCAGGAGGATATATACCTTTAGTACAAGAGTAAACACACATTTAATTTGAGACTATAGCGATCTAGTTTAATATTACTAGATTCAGTCGAGGTAGCTACAATCCCTGACTGTGGGACTGTGCAATCCAGGTGTGGGGTAAATCAGAACCAAGGCTAATATAAGCATGATCTTTCATGTTCTTTGTTTTGCTTTCAATGAAAGGGCAATTTCTCAATATTTGTTTTCAGAGTGAATACTTTAAGAATTGCTTGCTTGGACATACTCTTACACAGCTGTGGACCAAGAGTCTAATATTTCCATTTAGAATGTCATTCAGGGTATTAAACAAACTCTGCTAATGTCTGATGTTTTCCAGTAAGTGCCTTAGTTAAAAACATCAACAAACCCCAATAATAAAAGAAGTATTCCTACTTACCAATTTGACAAAAAGCTCAGTATTATGGTACTTTTCATGTGTTCTCACACAAACAATTTCGCCTGATTTTCTGCAACAGCCAACTTCCACCTTAGTGCAACTTTATACAAATACAACTCCAACACAATTGTCACTTACAAATCTTTTGGTGAGTACTTAATGGAACTGCCAACACTAAGTACTTAAATATTCTGTCATTGTGTAATATGGGCTTTAATTCCCTCTAGTTAAGTGACAGACAGTAATTTCCGCCCAATGCTACCAAATCTTTCAGATGGCACTGTCACCAACCTTTGTACTCCTATCTTTAGGGCTTATAGAGCCACAAGGTTGAAAGGACTTAGTATTTTATTGCGTTAGCACTAAAATCGGCCATAGCCATAGAGCTGTGGTAGTTAAGCAACATGAAGTTCAGTTCTATAAGCTCTGAGCTTTCTGTCAAGGAAGACTTAGCAACTGGTTTGTTCTGCTGTTTGTATAGCTGGTCCATTTGCCTTGGATGTGGCTGACAGATGTCTAACCAGGATGATCCTGCAGCTGGACATCTCAGCTAGGACATGTGAGAGTGGAAGCAGAGTTATTATTAGTGATTACTCTGTGACAATTGTCCCTGTCAACCTGAGACACACGGCTGTCCCACTGCCACAGGGCTTACACAGGTTTTATGTGACAAGGAGCTTAGCTGTCACCACATAGCTGTTGTTCCGAGTTCTCAGATGACCACCATGATAAACAGAAAGTCACTACCCCTGCTATCACAAATAGAAGTGAAAATTGGAAGGGTGACGATTTCTGGCAGAAGTTGAAGCTGGCATGCTGACCTTGCTCTCAGTTACATCCCTCATTTCACCATTTCCTACCACTGTTGGGCTCCTAAGTGCTTCCCCAGTCCCTTGAAATATTATACCAGGCTCTGTCACCTCTGCCTCCAATCCAGACCTTGTTCCCCACTTCCTTTTTATTTATTTATTTATTTATTTATTTATTTATTTATTTATTTATTTATTTATTTATTTATTTATTATGTATATGGTGTTCTGCCCGCATGTATGCCTGTACACCAGATCTCATTACAGATGGTTGTGAGTCACCAGGTGGTTGCTTAGAATTGAACTCAGGACTTTTGGAAAGTATCAGCTAGTGTTCTTAACCTCTGAGCCATCTCTCCAGCCGCTTCCCCCACTTACTTTCATTTTGGCAGGCGTCATCTGAGAGTTCTGTGGCGACGGTCCTTTAAGGTGGACATTTAGCTCACCCCCTCTTTCTCCCAAGTCACGCTATAAAACATTATGGAGATATGCCCAACTCTGCCTCAGTGGAGGTCTGAAGGTCAGCCTCCATTCCTACTTGGCTTCTTTGGTCTTTGACATAATGGTTATGACTATACATTTTAAAGGTAGCAAAGAAATAACTTTAAAAGTACTAACTCTTTTGGTGTTTAGCACATTTAGCATCAATAAATTCACTCTAAGGTACAAGATTAGTATCGAGTTTTCCCTGAGAGCAAGGTATCCGTAAGAGTTATCTGTGATTGCCCTTTCAGAGGGAGCCATAAGCCTAGTACTAAAGCTGTGGCCTGGTAGTGCTTCCCTGGCAAAGGACTCCACTGTTGACGGAGACAGTGTTGTAAGTCTTTTACCTGTTCTCCTTCACCCCATTGTTATTTGTTTCATTTGTGCGTGCACATACCGTTTCGTAAGTGTTTGTGTTAGAAATGCATGTATGCAGCATCTAAGGCAGGCAGTCGGGTATGTCTTTGGAATGAGGTCTCAGAAGCTGATCACCACAATGATTTATATGAACATTTTAGGGCTGGATGGTGTGGCGCACATGTGATCTCAGCACTAGGGCATCTGAAGCAGGAAGGGGGCAAGTTAGTATGTGGGTTGGATCTGCCACACACAAACAAGTAAATCAATGATGATGAGTACACTAAACGAACATTTTATGTTGGGCTCTTTATCTAATGCAGTGCTCAGCATCCTGGGGTTGCCTTGATTGTCTCCCAGGGCATCAGACGAAGGGGCACTTGGGCACATCTGAGCCAAGCTGCTTCCCTTTCCTGAGTCTTCATGTTCATGGTGCTGTCTTCTCTTACTGCCAAGAGCCTTCCCTGGTGGGGCTCGGGCTGATACCACAGAGCCTGGTGCTATTTCCTTAACTTAGCTCTAGCCAATAAAACAAACACCTTGACCTTTGTGTGGCCTCCTCATCTGCTAATCTATTCTAAGCCAAGACTAGGAATCCGGTTTCACCTCCCCAAGCCAGGCCCCATAGGCAGAACTGTAATTTGGTTACAAATCACCTGATTTCTTCATCACACCTCACCTCTTTCCTGCTTCTGTCTCGTAATCCAGAGATAAAGGGTCATCCAGTTTCTGTCCTTGTCATGCAGTGGCAGACACTACCCTGAAAAGCACAATTCCAGGATAATTTCTGACTAATCACGATTGGTTGCCAAATGAAGTTGTGGTGCGGCTCTGCCTCACCTTGGGCAAGTGACCACTTAGCAGAGAAGTGAACAGGACCCGACAGTTTTTTCTTCCTCTTCTCTTCCCTAGCAACCAGTCCTGGGAGGTTCTTCCTTCCATTCTCTCTCTCTCTTTCTTCTTTCTTTCTTTCTTTCTTTCTTTCTTTCTTTCTTTCTTTCTTTCTTTCTTTCTTTCTTTCTTTCTTGTTTCCATCCCATAACCAGCACCAGCGTCACTGCTTCTTTTCCTAGTCTGTGTCATTTCTCTGTCTGTCCATCCTGTAGCAAGCCCTGCTTGTCCTGGAAGAAGTGAGAGAGACTTTCCCATTCTGGCAGAAATTAGATTCTCTAGACCACCAAAAAAAAAAAGAAGAAAAAAGAAAGAAAGAAAGAAAGAAAGAAAGAAAGAAA
>CABHPH010133617.1:19247-31509 GCA_902168325.1 Peromyscus nudipes
AGAGAGAGAGAGAGAGAGAGAGAGAGAGAGAGAGAGAGAGAGGCTTGCCAAAACAAAATGACCAAGGTCAAAAGCAAAAAGAGAGGCGGTTCCATCAATTGATACTTATTTAGCACCTATTATGTCTGGAACATATGTTGAACAAGTCAAATAAAAACAAGTCAAAAGCATCCCACCCCATAGAGTATTCAGGAAGCACGGAACCTGACAAAGTGGGTCACGGACAAGAGGAAAGCTGCAAGATGAGATTTCCTAGCGTTAAACAACGCTGTCTTTGGAAAGTTGGAATTATAGAGAAATGAGAGGAACAAACAGCAGGGTTTTGGAAGTGCCAATCTCATCTATGGGAGAGGAATGGATACAATAAGGCCGCCATTCATGAGGACGGGTAGGCTATAGCTAGTAATGGCTCAGGCGAATTCTCAGAGCAGCAGTTGGGCATCACCCCAGAGCCTGCTAGAGTTGGCAAAGACTAGGGCCTACCCTAGATGATCTACTGAAGCACAACGTACTTTCTAACAAGATCCCCAGGTACCTCATGAACGCTGTTCATAAGCATGTACATGCTGGATATACAAAGAATAGTTTGCATTAATAAGGCAAAAGTTATATTACTATATGCGCTTTATACAAACATCCTCTGTTTTGAACATATATGAAAGACTTACAAAATGCATAACTGGGCAATGAATCCAAACTCCCGTCTCCAAAGGGCAAAAAATTATGAGTCATATGTTCTGAAAACCAAATTAAAATTGAATTACATTGATTTAAAACAACTAATTGGCAAGAAGAAATATAGTTAAATATTGTCTCAGGGAAGCAATGAAGGGGGTCTGGAGTGGCTTAGTGGCTACAGTACTTGCTCTGCAAGCTTGAAGACTGGAGTTTGGATCCCCAGAACTCAAGTGAAAGTTGGGTGGTCATGGCAGCCTACCTGTAATCCAGGAGACAGAGGTACCAACTCACCGAGAAAGCTGCTGAGCCAGACTAGCTGAACCAGAAGCTCTGGGGCTAACAGGATACCCTACCTCCATATATAAGGAGGTGAATGATTGAGAAAGGCACCCAACATCAACCTTGGGACCCCTAAAAGCTCATGTACACACACACACACACACACACACACACACAAAGAGAAGCAATGAAAAACCAAACTTTTTAGAAAGCTACTTGGCTGGGATCACAAGGTACTTTCGCCTGTATTCACACAAAAAGCTTTAATAAAAAGTGTCATAAGCTCTATGTTTAGGCTAAGGAAGTAGGAAAAACTAAAACTTAACAGGAGAGGACACGCCAAGATACACATGCCCAGTGGTAAGATGGGTTCAATCGCCTTTTTATATACATAACTTATAAATCACGTTGTTTAATCGACTCCAGTGCTGCCCCTGCGCTTTACTCTGGTGCAGAGAGCCAGCTTCCGCCACACTCTGTCCAGCATTCTCTGAAAATGGGCATTCTCTATCAACGTCCCCCAGAACTGAGACTCAGAGCCCCAGTTGCTGCTTGCTCAGTATGGTGCTATGGAGAGGCTCTGGTTTGGAATTCCTATCGGGACACCCCAACTTCTCCCCAGGAAGAGAGGAAAGCAGTGCTTTTGTTCTTGCCTCATGGTCTCAGGGCACATTAGACAGGTCTGTAGTGCCGTTCAGCAGTATCATTCCACCAGGCTCGGGAGATAAAGCATAAACTTCTTGCCATCCTTTATGAACAAATAAAATGTGTGATATTCTAGCCCACTGCTGTTTACCTCTCTTAACTGTTTAACAGTCGTTGGGGGCCCAACCCTTGATATACTTTATTTAACAACACAAGGTAAAATTATTCATCACACCTGTTCCTGTAAGGAAACATGAGCTATATGACTGTGCCAGGAGGGTGAAGTAAAAATATTCATAGCAACCAAGCAGTCTGCGGATTCCATGAAATCATATCACGATTCCAAGGAAATGTTTCACAGATAAAGAAAAAAAAAACCTTACAGCATACCCTGGACTTTGCAGCATTGAATAGCCAAAGCAGTCTTAAGAAAGAACAAAGTTGGAGATATCACATTTCCTGATTCCAAAATGTATTCCAAAGCTACAGATATCAAAACAGTATGTAGGTGGGGAGATGACTCATCAATGCAGTTGGTCTCCAGAACCCACATTAAAAAACAACAATAACTGGGTATGCTAGAGAGGTGGAGATGGGTGGGTCACTGGGATGTGCTGATCAGACAGGCTAGCTTACTTGGCAAGTCCCAGACTAGTATGAGACCTTATCAATAGCAAAACACGCCCCCCCCAACAACAAAAATGTGGACAGTCCTGAAGACAGGCACCTGAGGTTGTCTTCTGGCCACCATATACATGCACACACGCAAGCGTCCATGCATGTATGTGCCTACACATCCAAGTACACACATAGAAATACCGGTAGGCAACTGTGTGAAAGTAGATGTAAGGACAAATGGAACAGAACAGATATCCTAGAAATCAACACACACATTCATGATCAACGAACCTTCAGCAAGGATGCCCAGACACACAGTAAGGAGGGGGAGGCCTGCCTCTCCCTCAGTAACTGCTCGTCATAACAATAACGACACACAGAAAAGTGAGACACAAAGATCAACGCGCAGTGGGCTACTTCTTCAGTGTAATGTGAACCGTACAACCTTTGGAGCTTCATACATTTAATTACCTCTCAAGTCTTTCTAAAACTTACTTTGTTATTATTGTGTATGCGCATGCATGAGAGTGCCCAAGTGTGCTGTGTGAGTGGCACACATGCCGTGGGGCACACGTGGAGGTGAGCTCTCTCCTTCCTTCCAGTCTAGGGTTTTGGGATCAAATTCAGTTATTCAGGTTTGAATGGCAAGCACTTGTACCCACAGAGACAACTTCCCGACTCTACATGGGACGTTCCGATTCAGAGGAAATAGCGATGCAGCAGGCATGCTGTTAGTGGCTGCCTTGTCACGTTTACTTAACGTTTGCAGCGCTCAAGGCTCCTGTGACCTTTTATTTTTGTGTTTTCTTTCAAACTTATCAGAACTGCTCTCTCTAGAGAGTGGCCATAAAGCCTTAAAGGCAGACAGTCTCTGGGGTGATCTCACATTGGGAAGGTTGGGTTCAGCATCAACGTGACCACTGTTCCCGCTGCTCAGTATCCAAGACCACTCAGTGGGAGGTAAACCAAACACTTCTTCAGCGTGATCAGTGCTGCTGTATATCACATGAATAAGAACGAACCTGGACACCATCATAGTTACATAAAGTGGGAAAAACTTTAAATTATGAAACTCTAGGCAGAAAAGATAGGTCAAAGCTTTTGTTAGATTTCGCAATTATTTTTTGTATTTTTTCACTTTTTTGTAACTGTGTGTGTGTGTGTGTGTGTGTGTGTAGGCACATGCCACAGCATGAATGTGAAGGTCAGGGGACAACTTGCAGGAGTCAGTTCTCTTCTTCCATCGTGTAGGGTTCCATGGATCAAATCCAGGTCATCAGGCATGTAGGTAATACCTCTCCCTTTGAGTCATCTTGCTGGCCAGCAACTATTTCTTGACTCTGACATCAAACTCATAGGAGATAAAAGCAACAAGAGACACGTGAGATTACATGAACACATTTTTGCTTATTCAAGGACAAAGTCAGTACAATGAAAAGGAACCTCTGATGAGGAGAAATTACTTCCAGATCTCAGCTGTCATTGACAGTTACTATAATTAAAATGCAGAGCTGTGGAGCCCGCCCCAAATGATCTAATTAAACACAACTCCTGAACCTATGGCTCAGGGAGCATCGTAGAAGAGGAACTGTAAGAGCCAGAGGACAAGGAAGTTTGCTGTGAGACTGTGTCTCCTAGTGGGTCAGAAGCCACACCCACGAAGTCTCACCATGACCCCTAAACACGAGCTGAACAAGGATAACGGTAGACATGGTAAAGTGGATGGGAGAAAAACCCACGAGGCCTCAACTCTACACAAAGAGCTACAGGCAACCAAGGAATTCTGAGAGCGGGGGAAACAGTCTTTTCCAGGGAAGAGCACACTGGTAGGTTATCCAATACTAATTGGCCAGCTCTGAAAACATATTCGGAGAAGTAACATGATACAGATTGAGCAGGTTGTTTTAGGAAGGTATATGTATACACATTTATGTATAGAACAACAATTAATGAAAAGTGAGACCCTGGATTTGAAAGAGAGTGTAGAAGGAGGAAGAGGAAATGATGTAATTATATAATAATCTCCAAAAATGAGCTGTTTCAGTCTTGCAAGATAAAGATTTCTGGAGGTGTGTTTTAATAATCTAAGTAAAGGCAGCATTACTGAATATCATACCCCAAATGATTAAAATGGTGATTTGTATGATGTTTTACTATCATAAGAAAAGTATCCGAGTTGAACCTCTAGACATGTAGATTAAAAATACTCTCAGTAGTGTTGTGCCCAGATCGTGACCCCCAGAGAGACCACCAAAGACGAGCATGCCGGAATGCAAAAGCAAGGTTTAATTCTGGATATCCAATACAAGCCTAGGCAGGGACTCCGTCCAATACATCCAACGCAGTGGAGGCTGGAGGAAGCGCCCACCTATCTGCAAGCTCAGTTTTTAAAGGGAAAAGTCACAAGGTTACATCATTCAGGGGTGCTAGTACGGGTACAATTCTGATTGGCTCGCTTCTAGGGGCTTTCTAGAAATCATGGCTTAATCTTACTTCCAAGGGAGTGGTTGCCCACTACCATTTCTCACTGGCTGCCCTCAGGTGGGGACATTTCTGTAGTTAGTTACCCTGGAAACCAGGGAGAGGACATTCCATAGTCTGGCGGGCATTACCTCGTGACTACCTTGTGACTCTGTACTTTTACACTTCCTGGTTTCTGGAATCTGGACTCACTGGTTTCAGTAACTATTAGCCTATTCCTAGAAGGAGAAATCTTAGGCCTTAGTTTTTCGGTGAAAGCATTTTGGTCTTATTTCTAAGATGGCTCATTTTGGTCTCACAGTAGAATAAATAGCAGACTAGATGTTGCAGAAGAGAAAAAATTATTTTGAAAGAAAAAGAAAACTAGAAACTATCTCAAATATAAGAAAGAAAGGCAAACACATTAGTAGGGCTTTGCCAAGAGGAACTGTGTGTGTATTTGTAATCTCTGTGGGGGAAAAAAAGGAGTGTAAATATAACTGAAGACCCGTAACTGACAGAGGTATCACAGAAACCAGGCTGTTTATTTTGCGTAGAACGAAGCTCAGGGACAATATAGACAGTTACCTTCAGCCTGCAAACCAAGACTGGTGTGGGGCCATCAGACCCATTTCGCAGCCTGAGAGGCAGCTAGGA
The DNA here is from genome assembly GCA_902168325.1 of Peromyscus nudipes. NCBI lineage: Eukaryota > Metazoa > Chordata > Mammalia > Rodentia > Cricetidae > Peromyscus > Peromyscus nudipes. Next base: position 24,585 of record CABHPH010133617.1, read on the forward strand.
GAGCTAGGACCTAGAAAGAGGCCGTTGAGTCTAACGTGATGATCAGTGCCCAAGCCTGCGGAACCGTCTTTCTCTGTTGAAGTGGTATTGATCGTTCTTCATTGGCTTGGTTCATTTCTACCTCACCTTCGCCTTCCTGTCCACTTGTGTCCTTTGCTTCTTCTCTCAGCTGCTGAGTGTAATTACGGGAAGAACTGTGATTTATCTGACTTGGATGTGCTCTAGCAGAAATTGCACAACACTTTGGCGGACCACAGTGGGGTGAAGTCCAGCCCCAGATGGGAGGGGTGGTCTCAGTGGATGACTTCTGGGGGCTCCTAAGCAGAGATGAGAATCGTTTGGGGAGCTGCAGAGCACACTCTGTTCTCTGGCCTTTTCACACTAGCTGAGAACAGTTCCATCTGTTCCAAAGCTCGACAAGGACAAGACACATTGGCTTCTGGAAAGTGGAGTGAGCGTTCGAGGCTCAGAAGAAACCGCATTCAGAAGCAGCCATGGGTAGAATTCTAGCTCTGCTTTGAACCCCGCCGGTCTTTCATCTATCCCTGCACCCACCTCATCTGTAAATAAGGTTGAATTTGAATACATTTGAGCTCATTTCTAGCTCTGTGCTTATAATTCCAAAATGTTTTCTTCTGCAGTTTGACACCTGCTCACCATATGTATTATTATTCATATTATACTATTAGTCATTGTTTTCCATCACAGATTTCAGCTTCATTTGGTTTGCTTCGTTTTTAGATTGAAGACTTTGGGCACTTGCTTTCTGCTAGGCATATACCATGTTTCCTGTGGACATGATGGGACAGAGAAGGCTGGCCGCTGGAATGTGGTGGGAGTGTTGGTAGTTGGAGAGGTAAAGTGACAAAGGACCTCCCTTTCACACAAATTGAGCACACAGGGAGTTGTTTTGTGTAAAGGAAGTGTGAAGATATCCTCGGTGAAAACACACTTTCACGAATGAAAATGGTACCCGCCTTCATTCCATCCTTATGCGCTGTACACAGGTATCAGATCACTGCTCCACTCCACAAATGCACACAGTTAATACTGTTGTACTCAGAGTCCCCCAAAGACCACCAAGAGACCGAATCCGATGCAAAAGCAAGGAGTCTTTTTTCTATTATGAGTTAACTTGGGACTCTCCGTCTGTCTGATGCAGTAGCAGAGCAGGAGAGACCCCGAGTAGCAATGGGGCAGGGATTTTAAAGCAAGGGGGCTTGGGGTCTACAGACTACATAGGAACAGACTCAGGATTGGTTTATGTGAGTGGCAATCATGTTAGTAACTTTTAATTGGCTAGGGTTAGTTGGGGGTTACAGTTATCCACTTTAGGGCAGGCCTGGACAAGTCCCAGGCTTTGACCTTGACCTGCCATTCTGACTGGTTGGCCTAGCATGTGCTGACTATGGGGGCTGACTCAATGGTCCAGGCTCTGTCCTTGACTCATGCACATAGCTCTAAGTTGGTGAGGGTGGGGTCCCAGACAGTAAACAACTGACTGAACCTTGAGTGGTCAGAGTATGTGCAGAAAGGGAGCTACTGCAAGGACTATGACCTTTGTTGATGGCCCTCCCAGAAACTGCTTGCTCAAGTCTCAGGAAACTGAAATTGAGGCCTGATCTCTGAGAGAAGACTGAGCAGCCTGTCATGTTATCTGCTTGGTCCTTTCAAACACTGATAAAGACAGTGAGGCCTCGTGTGGACATCACTGACTTCCTTTTCCCCTCTTCACAACAAACGTTCATTAGGCTCACTGATCGCATCCTCTTGTCAATCTGAAGTGGGCCTGTGCCAAAATCAAAGGTGCCACTGTGAGAGTCACGGAGCTGTGAAAGCTCGTAGCTGAGGAAGAAAGCACCTTTCATCATGGAGCTCTGTTCCTCAAACCTTCAAACGCTGCTCTAAAGTTATCCTTTAGCCTCTCGGGGAACTATTGCCTGGCTTCCCCACGAGACAGTGTGAGAGTCCTCTGGTGTCACCAGGAGCCGAGTTATCCTTTCCGATCTACTGCATCCTACGCTACCAAGCAAGGTGATGGCGCACGGAACTGTAAATATTTACCCAAAGGGAAGAGCATTGTGACTCTGGCCTTCCTTTTCCTTCTCGAGATCTTTAAATGCAACCAGTGTCCTGCTCATTCTATGTTCCCAGAAGCAAGGAAAGTGTTGATTCTGGAAGCTCAGCTCTGAGCTGGTACAATTCTAGGCAAAAAGATTACACTCTGGACCACCACCTATGAAAGGATTCTTTGCCAAGGAGCTGCCAAGCTCTTAAGTAAGAGACACTGGGTGAGTCCATGGGCCCGGCAGCCAAGGGAATGGCAGCCAAGGGTGTGGCAAGACCTAGTAAGATTCCGAGGTTTCAGGATGGTCTGAGTCCCCTGTTTCCTAACTCTAGAGGTGTGATGGGAAAGAGAAATGTCTGGACACACCTGAGAGCTTTCTCCTCTCGGTATATGTTGTCCAGGTTACGGCACCTGTGTAGAACAGTATTGGGAACACTGTCTGTTTGGGCTACTGTAACAAAACACGGTTATTGGTGGTTGGTTCCTAGACAATGGAAAGTGGTTTCTAATACCCTAGGTTCTGGGAAGTTGTGGATCAGGAGGTGAGCATGCTCACAGTGAAAGGTATCTTCCTGGTTGTACATAGGCACTTTCATATGCTAGGAGAGGTGAGTGGGGTTCCTCAGACTTCTTCATGAGGTCACTAAACCTGTTCAGGAGTGCCCATCTTCATGGAACAATCATCTCCCTAAGACTACATCTCCCTACCTCTTAAGATAGGCAGTAGCCTTTACTGTGGCCAGTGTAATTGTCATTTTTTAGTACATTTAGTCGACCTTCACTGACAACACAAGAGAAATCTTGTGATACTTTCATACCAACATCAACACTTCAGATAAGCCTGAAGTTATTTGAGCTAAATAAATTAATCAATTAGGATGTTTGAAATGTTCATTTGGTGGTGCACGCCTTTAATCCCAGCACTCGGGAGGCAGAGGCAGGTGGATCTCTGTGAGTTTGAGGCCAGCCGAGGCTACAGAGTAAGTTCCAGGAAAGGCACAAAGCTACACAGAAAAACTCTATCTAAAAAAAAAGGAAAAGTAAAAGAAAAAGAAACACAAATACTAAAATATGAGGCAAAGGAATTTCTTTTCTTGGCGATCTCTCTGGGGCTAGGTTCACGTTTGTGGTCATTCACCTTTCAGTTACTCATTAATAACCCTTTTAAATACTCAGTAGATTAAGGTTTCAACGTATAAATTTTAAGGGGGAAACAAACATTCTGAACATAGCAAATTTTTCACGAACAGAAATAAGACATAGTGAGATATTTATCCTTCCAAAAGGGCCACCTTGGGATCTGGGTACTCCATGGACTACCATAGTACCAGTCATAGAGATACATGCCTATAACCCCAATAGCAGGGAGGCTGAGGCAGGAGGATTGCCATGAATTTGAAGCCAATTTGAGCTACATAGCAAGTTCTAGGCTAGCCAGAGCCACAAAATAAGATGTTGTCTCAGGAAACCAGAGTAAGCAAACAGACAAAAATAAATAGAAAACAACAGAAACAAAGCAAAACAAAACAATAATAAGAACAGGGCGCTCCTGGGACATTTATAACTTGGCTTGAGTTGGTATGGATGCAGCAACTGGACATACTGTGGGTGGAGGCTGGAGCAGCCAGCCTCTCCCAGAAGTAAACTCTTATTTTCAGAGCTCCCGCCACTGAGCACCAACTTTCCCTTACCCTGTCGCAGCCCCCAGGACTCCCTGAGAAGCCCCACCCCCAACCCTTTTCGAATGGATGATCAGTAGTAGCACTGAGCCTACACAGCCGTCACTTCTCTCTCCTGGATGCTACAGTGAAGCACCGGTGGACATTTAGGATTCACACAGAAGGAAGCCCTCAAGCTGTGAGCACATGCTCCACATTTCAGAAAAGGCATTGCCTTCATGGGTCCCAATTTCTGGTCATAAGAAACATCTCCTTTCTTAGCCAAACCCACATTCCAGCTGGGGGAAGAAGGCAAGTTCTCTTGCTGTACACAAAGCCCCAAGGGGGTGAAAATCCTCTTCAGACTTCTACTACAGTCCCTGAGATCCAAGGGCCAAGACAGCCATCAACTCCCCCCCCCAACAGTTTCACTCCATTGTGACCAAGGCAAAGGTGTGCCCCGAGTTAATTGAGAACACTGCGCCACTTCCAAATATTTCTTTCGCCACTCCTTAACTGAAGTGTGACTTTGTTCCAGAAAAGCATAAATAGGCTGGCAAGGGCATCTTAAATCCTATATCCACTCACTTTCCCCGAGAGAACTCATGCTTTCCTGCAAAGGATTCCTAACTGAGGCACAGACTCTTAGTTTGGGAATACTTGCTGAAAGGGAACAAAGTATGTGGTGGTGATTTGTCTTGTATTTTTAAGTCTTCGGTAGCTGAAAACTGAGCTAATCATTCACAGGGTTCCCTGCACTTTAAGGATTAATGGTTAGTGATACCAAGCACTTTGTTCTTGGCTTTTTCTAAGACAGACTGTAGATATGAGGTTCAAGAGAAAAAAAAAAAACAACAGCCAGTACCAGATCTAAAATAGACCTCAACATCAATGTTAACTGACATGGAGCCTGTAATAGCTATAAACCTTTGAAAATGGAGCATAGCCCAGCCTTGTGTGGTCTCAGAACCTGAAAGGTGTCATATAAAATACTTATCTCAAAACTAACACTCAAAATGATTGCCATAAATTATATCAAGTTCTGCAGCTAAGAAGATGTTTTCATGGATAGGGGTGCTTACTGTTAAGCAAGGAGACCCAACTTCATATTCTCAGCCATCACCGAAAAGCTGGGCATGGCTGCATTTGCCTCTAACCCCAGCACTGGGAGTAGAAAAAGGCAGATCCTAGGAGCTTGCTGCCTAGCCAGCCTAGATAAAACAGTAACCTTCAGGTTCAGTGAGAGATCCTGCGTCAAAAACAAAGGTGATGAATGAGAGAGAAAACATCCCACTCCACAGCCCACATGCACACACAGGCACGTACCCCACCCCAACAGTATGTTAGGCTCCAACCCTGTTTGTCAAAGAGCAAGATTGTCCGTTTCCACTTTTCAGAGAAAGAAACTGGGAGCTAGAGAAACAGAACAATGCTACACAATGGACTGTGGGGTGTGATCTGAGATGATGGAAAACCCAATGCCTGCTGGGTAAGGGTCCCAGGAGTGCTGCATCTGTCGTGTGTGTCCTTGATGAGAAAATGGAACCTTTCATCCTGGTCATCTGCCTCCTCAAAATTCCAAACTTACTCATATACAGATGCATAATATTATTATAGACGGAAAGGTAGTGAAAGTAGTTGCCAATCTTACATTTACTCTGATTTCCCTGTAGAATGTAGCTCATCACATCTTAACACTTCCTCCATCGGTTCTTGGTCACTGACGGTGAGTCTGTTGGGCTGCTTTGAGAAAAGAGGGGCTGTGAACTAATTTAGGTATTAAGCAAGCCTGTTGTGTTTTCCATGCTAACACTTCCCACGGTAATAAAGACAGCAAGCTGCTTTTGGCTGGGCAGCCTGAACTCAGCCTAGTAACAGTTGTGTTCTGCTGATCATAGTTAAGAGAAAACACAGTTTGTGTTTATGGTAATGAGGAAAATAGTTGTTTCATTACGTTGATCTGAGGTTCTTGTGAGGTGAAAGGAGAGGTTGTGGCGAATTTCTCACAACTGATAGACTACAGAAATGACGTCTGAAAACACAATCTTATTTCCCATCGTTGGAAGGAGACCCGGTCAGTTTTCATGGAGTAGATTTGGCTTTTACTGGTGAATAATTTGAATGGCAATTCTCTCCCATTTTGGCCTCTGCTCCTGGCTAACAGTCCTCATTTGTGACTTTGGCACTTGCCAGATGTTGCTAATTCTCTTCTTTCCCCTTTGACCTAGGGGCAGTAACAGTGCCCTTTTATCACAGGACCCCAGGTCCTTTATATCATCCAGTTAGGGTGACTGACCTTGGGGGTGGGATGGAGCTCCCTAATCTACTTTCTCTTGAACTCTAGTTTACTCTGGCAGCCCTGCTGGTACCTGACCTTCGAGCTGCTAATCCTCAGGGCTAACTGTGGACAGTTATCTAATGAAAACTCAGGTTTCTGGCCTGTTCTCGTAGAAACCCACTGGGAGCTGGTGCTGGTGAAGGTGTGGGTGGGCAGGGAGAATACATAGTGAAAATCAACCAAGACAAACACCCGGGCATCACTGAACCAAAAGTCAGGTTTTCAGGGGAGCTTTATTTAGAGGCTGGAAGTGAGTGTTGTGGTAGAGTGATTAGAACAGCGATGTGTGTGGGTGTGTGTGTGGGGTGTGTGTGTGTATGTGGGTGAAATTGAACAAGAGTAAATATGCCACCTGAGAGAAGGGTGCGGAATCACAGCAGAGGGTTAAACACTTTCCTGCAATAACTCCCTCAGTCTATGCAATTGTCTGTAAACTGGAGAGTGGTTTATGAGCTGAACAGACCATTTGGGAAGCAGTTTCCAGGCATTGCATGAACAAAATGGAAGGGTGTGTGTTTCACAGGGTGCTCCATTTGTCCAGTATTTTAGGGTGTGGTATTTCTGTTGAGCACAAAATTTTCCTCTGTGGCTTCATTTTCCTAAATTCTACTGGAAAAAGAAACAAAACTCGGCCGAAAGTTTATGCCGGAGTGTGTGTGTGTGTGTGTGTGTGAGAGAGAGAGAGAGAGAGAGAGAGAGAGAGAGAGAGAGAGAGAGAGAGAGAGAGAGAGAGAGAGAGAGAGAGAGAGAGAATGTGTGTAGTTTTTAGATTAACTGGCAGGCCAGCTTGCTTTTTCTTCTTAGCTCCATACTGCCACCGTCTGGTCTTTTGGAAATCCTGCAGAAGAAGTCAGTCCTTCA
>CABHPH010133618.1:0-48178 GCA_902168325.1 Peromyscus nudipes
CAGGGAGAAGGTTGTTGGTAAGAATCATGTAAATGTCACGGAAGGTGAGGTTGTAAGAGTCAACGATATATTGGAACTCTAATAAAGAGGGAGGAATTAGCAGTATAATATTCCTCCTCTTTTCTATTTGAGAGAGATCATTTAATGAGAAAGGAACATGTACCCTAACCAAGTCATCGACCCCAGAAACTTCTTACAAAAGGAGAACCATGACCTGGGTTAAGCTGGGTAGGGGGAAGTAGAGGGCATCCCATGGTGAAGCAGGAACAAATAGTGGGAAGACTAAGGGCTGCCAGTAGGCTGAAAGTGGGCTCCAGAAATAGCTGATTCAAGAGACCTGTTATTGGGGAGGGAGAAAGGGAAACTGTGAGTCTGTTATGGGTGGACTGGAGATGAGGGATGGGGTCCCAGTGTAGCTCAGACCTGAGAGGGAGCACAGGTACCAGGAAAGCCTATCAGAGTCACAGTACCAATATAAGGGTTTTTCTGGTGCAACAGTATCTTGGCAACAGTATCCAAGGGATTCCACAAAGACACATCACATAACAAACTTCTCACAGGAGATTTATTAGGGAGAAATTCAGAATGGAGGTTTTCTCTGACTGAGAACAGAGACAGCAGAGGGCTGGGCAGAGGGACAGGCTTTTATAGGATCTTTGGAACACACACACACACACACACACACACACACACACACAGTTTTTAATTAAAAACTAGTTTCTGCCGGGCGGTGGTGGCACACGCCTTTAATCCCAGCACTCAGGAGGCAGAGGCAGGCGGATCTCTGTGAGTTTGAGGCCAGCCTGGTCTACAGAGGGAGATCCAGGAAAGGCGCAAAGCTACACAGAGAAATCCTGTCTCAAAAAACCAAAAAAAAAAAAACTAGTTTCCTAAGAAAACACTAAAATACGTTGCTTTGAAAATTATAAAAGGACCATTTTAAATAATATTTATTTTCTTTAGTTCTTTACATGTTCCACACTTGCACTCTTTTTTTTTAAACAATAGCATTTGTAATTTAGTCAAAAACTAATTTAACTGAGATGAAAAACAAGAACTGGCCACTCAGTGGTGGTACACATCTTTAATGCCAGCACTTGGGAAGCAGAAGCAGGTAGATCTTTGTGAATTTGAAGCCAGCCTGTTCCACTCAGAGAAACCTTGTCTCAAGAAACCAAACCAGAACAAATAACAACAAATCAAAACAAGCAACAACAAAAAAATAAAAGCACGAACTGTTCAAGCATGGAAACTTCTTTTGGGGTATTTAAATAATAAGTTTTAGGACACAATTTTTTCCTTATAATACGTATTGAGTCCTATTCTGAAATAATAGAGTCCTTTTTTTATTATATAAAAAAATACTTGAAGCTAGATACACTAAAAGAAGAGCTTTATTTAGTTTGCAGTCTCAGAGATGCAGGAACATGGCATCAGCATCTTCTTGACTCTTCCTGTTATAGCACAGCATGAAGCATCATGGTGGGAAGAGAGGTCAACAGAAGAGATCAGATCATATGGCAAAACAAGAAGCTAGAGGGATTCAGCATCTTGGAGCACTCTCATTCCAACAACTCATGCTCCCTGGAGGGAACTGAGGTCATCCATAAGCTACAGTAATCTACCCTCAGAGCAGTGTCCTTAATGACCTAACACTATCAAACTGGGGATCAATAATCCAGCACACAAAGCTTGAAGGAACTTATACAAACCATGGAAGATGCATTTACCAGAATTCAATAAGGATATGAAGAAAAATGGTACCACAAATTACATATTACATTAACTTGTGTTCAAAGGTCTTTGAATGTGATATGTTTGATTATTGTTGTTGGCAGTGCATACTGTCCTAGAGCACATGTGCTTTTCTTTAAAATTTTTAGTTATTCTGTGGTAGGTCCTGGGAACCACTAAAAATTCTATGATTCATCTGAGGCTCATCCAGAAATAATATCAGGGGAAGTAGTATAAAGGATTTAAAATATTTATCACTTCTTCAGGGAGTTTTTCCTTGTGTATGTGTGTGGTAGTAAGGAAGTGAATATGTATGCATGTGGAGGCCAGGAGTTAAGGTCAGGTGCCATCCTCTACATCTTTCTACCATTGCCATTTTAGCTAGATCAGATGACCCTCAAGACCCCTAGGACCCTCTTGTCTCCATGTCCCAATGCTAGGATTAAAGATACCACCATGATTAACTTCTTTTGTGGGTGATAATAACATGAATTCAGGTCCTCATAATTGTGTGGCAAGCGCTTTACCACTGAGTGATATCCCTACTCACTTAAGAGACTGTTCCGATCATCTTCAACCCAGTGAATAAAATTTGAGTAATCACTTCCAGAGAGTCGTGATGATTTCTGATGGAGTAATTGAGTCTACTCTTCAAGTTGTTTTAGGCATGTGTAAGTGAGAGATATAGAAGACAAATCATTGGCCTATTATGACAAAATCTAAAACAATTACAAATACTCATGTATGTATGAGCATGTGGAAGCCAAATATAGAGGTTAGGTACCATCCTATATGGCTTTCCACCCTCACTAGTATTTGAAATAGCATTTCTCACTGGACCTGAACTTGCCATTTTACTTGATGAACACCAAGATTCCAGGGACCCTCCTGTTTCCAAACCCCAGGGCTAGGATTACAGATACCAGACACAGACTTTTGTTTGGATATTTTGACATTCTTATAGGCAAATATAAACATGCCTCAAGGTCTAGTTACGCTTATAGTATCAAAAGCAAAAAATTTATAGCTTTCATGTTAAAGTTCTGTCTCTACCATCTTCTACTATAAATATTAATTAAGAACCCTGTAACTTGTCAAATTTTTTATCCTGCCATTAGATGTTTGTCTTTCATTGATTGGATTTTTAGCAGAATTTCAAACTGCTTAATCTAGTATTCTCCATTCTGTAGTGTTCCAGTTTTCAGTTTGGGTACACATAAGGATAGAGATCATCACATTGACCTCCCCTGACCCAAGCCCATATCAGGTTTCTTAATATCTCATAATTATTATTCACCAACAAAATTATTACTGAGGTAAGAAAATCGTTTATATGGTTTATTTCCTACCCACTCATTGCCAACTAACCTATTTCCCTAATTTCTTCCACATACTGTCTTGTCAAATAATGCTAAATCTACAAATTAAATCTCTCTTAGCTGAATAGTAGTTTTCCAGTCTTCCTTTCTGTTAATTGTCAAATTATTCCTTAAAGAATATTGCCGTTTTTAGTTTCTATAAACTTTAAAGAACAATTTTAAGCACATTATATACTCAATGGCTTATCATGATATATTTTCTTACCAGTCTAAATGTAGTTAGCATGAAGAAATTAAGTCTCCTTCAGTAACCATTACCTGCTTTTGTCCTTGATGGGCTCTTCATAAACACTGTGAAGATATACAAAGCCTAGTAACCTGGCTTGAAATATGTACTTCTACTAAGCAATTTATTAAATGCTTCATATCTTACTTCATTCTCTGGGATGCAAAAATATTATATTAGGAGTTAATGAGCATTTGAACTTGTTCATTCAAACAACAGACTTTGGGTTAAATCCCCTTCACTTTAAGGTAAATTTAACAAAGGTTATTCTCAAATTCATAATGCTATTCTTGACCTATGTTTTACATATACTAATATATTTCACAACCAGGATGATTCTTCTGGGCCTTTCTTTTCCCCAAGAGACAATGCCTTCATAGCCAAAGCTGAGGGAGATTCTGAGAACCACATTGGTTACAGACTACTGGGAAAAATTTAAAGCCGATCTTCAAATTATTTCTGAATAAGTAAAACAAATATTCAGAATATTGAAGAAAATGATGATTTGTCTTATAGTTATTGAAAATCTGCTACTGTTCCATATATATCTTTGTGATTTTTTATTAACAAAATGCAAGTAGAAATAAGCACTTCCAAGCAGATTACAAGGCTAGTATGAGAGTTGTCATATGGTTTACAAATAGCTGATGTGAAAATATTTTCAAGCAATTCTTTTCACAAAATCAATTATATCAACTTGAGTTCTCCAGGATTTTTTTTTAATGTATGGGAAAGAACTATGACCAGGAATGAAGGGATTTTTGCATTTACTGTGTCCACTCAAGATATTTAAGTATCACTGTTATTAATTATATTATAAGGCATCACTACTCTTTGGACTTTAATTATATCACAAAGGCATATAGTGTGGAGGGTATAAAAAACTTTCAGTGTGGGACCTATTGGGTGAAAGACGAGTCACATGAATATGCTCTTGAGGGAGATATTGGGACGAGCCCTGTCCTTCTCCTCATTGTTTGCTTCCTGACTTAATGGAGTGAATAAGCTTCCTCCAGCATTTGTACCTACAATAATGAACTATTGCTCCATAGGCTAAAAACAGCAGAGACAAGTAATCATTGACTGTGATCACTGAACCTGTGAGCAAAAATAAATCTTCTTCATGACAAGTTGATAATCTTAAGCATTTTTCTCGAGTAACAGGAAATGAACAGGCATGATATTTAAAAAGTAATGTTATTATTGAGTAGAAACCTTGGCATAACAATCAGAGCTCCTACATTAAAATTTTCTCATTTGTTGGTAATAATATATATCATTTCTTGGTTACATATAATTTCACCTCTCAGAAATTCACTCTCAACGAATAAGAGAAGGAGTTATTCACTGTTACTATTAGGACATATTTTTCATTTTTCAGTTGACCGCAGATTTACAGAATTGGATTAATAATAAATTTTGGTTCAAGTCACACTCATGAATATGAAGATTAGATGGAACTTTTTATGATTTACAATCAGATGGTTTTCTTGAACTATTTCAAGAATATATTCATCAATGTCAAAAGGTAATCTATAATCTGGACGTCTTTTATTCCTAAGTCATTATGTCAGTAGTATTAATTCAGTTTTGAAAGTCTGAATGGGCACAATGTTGTCTATTTAAAGCTAAGAAAAGTATACATATAATTTTATCTGCAAGGCTCCGGAATATATTTTCTATTTATAAAATATCTCAGAAGGCAAGCAGGCTTGCCTTGTTGAAAATGCTAATGAAATTTGGGAAATAAATGTTCATATATACCATCTTCAATGCCGAACTTTGCATTCTCTCTTAGATCTACTTCAATCTGACTTTATCTCTCCACTCTTGAACATATTCCTAGTTGCCTACACCTTGCCAAATCCACTGGCTAATGGCGATGGATCATTGTACTAATCTATCACTCTCTCCTTCCAGAAAAAGAAACGTTTTTCTTTTCCTTCAGTTTCAGCTACCACATTTCCCTGTTTCACGGTCAGGTCACCTTCGAGGTCAGCTTGGGCTACATATGTGAAAAGGAAAACAGGGCGGGTGGTGGAGGAGAGAGAACCTTTGTATACATACAAGTAACATTATACATACTGAGAATTTGTATTTATGTTTTATGAATATACATACACATATGTATGTAAAAGTAATTAAAAACAGATCATGCATTTGATATGTAGCAAGGAGTTATATAGGAGTGTTTAGATGGATGAAAGGGAAGGGGAAAATGATATAATTATATTCTCAAAAATAAAAAAAATTAAAAAACTTTCCTTGGCATATAGTTTGACTACATTTCCCAGGGTCCCCTGCAATTTATCACAGGCAATGAGTTTTAATAGAAAAACATTAATTATATGTAGCAATTTTGAAACTCATGTGTAAAATACTTCCACTCATAATCCTTCAAAGTAATTTTTCTTCTACCAGCATGGTATAGTATGATGAACATTAATACTGTGATCCACAAAGCACATGTTATGGACTGTAGAATCACAAATCTTCAGCAAAAAAATATTTCTTAATCAGAGACACTAATTTTGGAACTTGCATAAGCAAGACATAAATATTTTGTTTTAAGATATATATTTTAACATTTGCTTATTAGAGCAACTAATATTTACCTAATGTGTGCTTTACTGAATCTTAAAAGTGACAACTCCTTACATATTTGTTCATGAGTTTCTTACTTTTAAATAGATTTACACACACACACACACACGCACATATATGTAATACACACACATAAATACACACAAAATATGTCATTTTTCAGCTTTCTCAATCTCATGTGTATGACATACTGATGACTCTCAAATTCATTTCTAACTTGAATGTCCAACCTAAAATCAGAACTATGTAATTAAATATTTACCTGCATCTCTATTTGAATTAAAACATACCATATCTAAAATTGATCCCTTGACTACCCCATAAATACCCCTGACACTACTTTTCCCAACTCACTTATTGGTGCACCTTCTACTCACAAGTCCAAAACTTCTGAGTTCTCTAAGGTTTTTAGTATTCTATTTAACATTTATGTATGCATATAATGTGTTTGAATAAAATGTACCACCATTTCTTCCCTTCCAATTCAACACTTTCTATTTTTTAATGTCCTCACATTAAACTTACTGTTAAACCCCGATGGCTTCTCTTTCAAATAACATACAAAATTCAGCTACTTCCTACTTTGATCATTGCTGTCTTGATGTCCTAATCATTACTTATTATCTGGATTGCTTTAGCCACATTTTAGCTGCACTTACACCTTCCTCTTTTGTAACCATTCAGCATATCTATCTTAAAACAACCCTATTCTTTTCAAATGCGAATTAAGTACCAATATTTTGCATAGAAACATCCAGAATCCAAAATCTCATGTATATTTAAGAAAGCAGTTTCTATTAATAGGCCATCAGACTACATAACTTGAATATGGATCACTCCCTCCCTTCCTTGCTTTTTCAAATTTTTTACAACTGTATTGACTCCAGTTTTAAAATGTACTTTGTGTCATACTTTTACAGTTTTTCAAGCAGAACCAAACAGAAGTTTCCTCCACTATCCATAGGGCCCTGTGCAAATGTTAGGGCAAGAAGGCCTCCTCGTCAGTGTCAGTTTTCTGTTTCCATGACAACTCACAAAGATGGTTGTAAACAGATATACTTATACCACTAGAGATGCTATTCATTACACAGATACAGTAAGAGGCAATACACATTATGACTGACGTCTGTCCACAGGTCCCTTGCCCTGGCAGAATCTATCATTACTAACTTCTATTCAATATCTCCCCATCTGATCTGTAACAGAGACCAATGAATAACAACTGTCTTCATAGCATTTATAGGCCACTTTCCTTTCCTTTCTGGGATGCGCCTGATCAGTTTTTGCAGCAAACATTTAAGAAGCAAAAGCTTCTGTGTTTTGCTCAGTGGTTTTGTTTGTTCATTTGCTTTTTCTTGTATTTATTACTTCCACCCCTTTGTGCTTCAATCTGGAAGTCACTTGTTTTCATCGACTTCACCTTTTCTTTTTTTAAATCCAATCAAACCCTCCTTCTCCTGATCTACTTTCCCCTAAAACATTAGATAGTCATCACATATTATCACTTTCTTGTATACCTTGTATACCGCATATTGAGGCAACATAGTTTGAGCATATACTTTTTATAGAAACAATAGCCATATGATATTTAGGATGATCACATTTTGAGCTCTACTTTCAGAAGTCATCTTTTCCAATATATTTATTTTCCATATCAAGAAACTAAGCCTCACAGCAGCTGAGGAGCTACAGTTACTTAGTCTTTGAGAGCTGCTTTCACAAATATCACCATGTTTGAATAACCTCAGCGTGCAATGCCCATTATTCTGTTTTATATATAAAGACACTGGAAATTGTGGCTCCATAAGGCAAGTGACTTCCGAGTATCACACTGAGAAGAAGCAGGACTGGATGTGACACTTTTTCTCTCATACTTTGCCACTTCCTACGTATGCCTCAGAAAAAGACAAGTGTTAAGCTCTTCAGTTTATGTGGTGTAAAGGAGGAGGAAAAGGGGAAGTACAGGGAACAAGCTGAATTGACAATTTCTCCTGAACAACAGCTTACTTCTACATCTTTGTCAAGGCTCTTCTGCCAGCTGGTGTGGTGCAGATAAGTTGCCTAGGGCAGAGACACCAAGATTAGATTAAACACAAAGCAGCATGGGTAATTCTACTGGTCCTTAAAGGAGACCTTGTCCCTATGCAGCCTAAAACATGGCTAGAAAAAAAAAATAGTGGTCTAAGGCACGCTTGTAATTCTTTCCCGATAAGTAAGAAACTAAGTGATTTTCTGTGCTCTATGGGAGTGCTTACTCTCTAAATTCCAAGGTCAGTCAAAGTATATTACATGCCCTCATGAGGTCCTTCTTTTGTTCAGATGCCTTACAGTGAAAAATGTAGCATGTTGGAATTATAACATGTTCATGAGTGTATATACCAAAATATTCCACTAATGATAAATTCTGGGCCTATATGTTAATCAAGTGGTGAGCAGATAATGAAAATGTGGTAATATGTACAATGGAATATTACTCTCCTGTAAAGAAAAACTATTAAATTTTCAGGTAAGTGAATGGAGCTGGAAAGAACAATCCATGTGAGGTAACTGAAACCCAGAAAGATAAATCCTGCATTTTCTTTCTCATATATGGATAAGATTTGAAACTTTGCATGTGTGTATCTAAATTGGAGCATCCATAGAAGTCAGAAAAGCAGTAAAGGACCATTGGTTGGGTGCATTTCAAGGGTAAAAGGGTAGAACACAGGCAATACGAATGGGGGAGTGAGAATAATGGAACCAGAAGGTTTAAATACAGTGAAAGTGGGAGGGAAGGGTAGAGAGAGTATGGGGAAGGGTAAATTGCACTAAATACCTTTAAAAATGCCATTTGGAAGCCTACTACTATAGAAACTTCCTAAAATACAAAATGCAGAACCATCTCTCCAGCTCTGTAATTCCATTCTTCGCACTATTGTCAGAGCAATCATTTACAAATGTAAATATGGAAAAGTGTATATTGTGTTTAGCTTATGTTAGTCCATTCAGGGCATATTACTTTTTGGATCAAGTAAAAATTACTTGATATGACATAAACCATATTGCATGATCTAAAACCTAAGTAATTCTGTACCTTCCCCCAACATACTCTCCCCATAAATTCAATATGCCAGTCATAAGAAATTACTTTTGATTGGCAGTTCTTGCTCTCTTGCAGCACTTTTCTTAGTAAATCTCTTTGCCCCCCCCCATACTCACCCTATATTGTCCCTTTTCCTATTAGTTCCTACTTATCTTAGTTCATACTCATCTTTCCTGTTACTTTGGAAGTACTATGTTTCATAGTCCTATAATATACATTTATGACTCTGCAGATCTTGAAAATAGAACAAAAATCATTTCAACTTCTTCTTGACTTAAATTCATAGTCTAATTTTACTACACTGTGAGCTCATCAAAGGTAGGAACTCTTTCTTATTCACTTTTCTGAGCAGCTTAATGCAGTAGCTCTGAAACGTCTGTCTAGCTTTGAAATAAACTTTATCACTATTGCACCTTTAGAGATACCTTGCAGTGCTGATCATTGTTGTAGTTGATAGGTGTCACAGCTGGGAAGACCATCGAATGTGTTCCTCCCTTGGTGCCTTGAACACCTTCCAGCACTATGAAAGAAAGACAAATTGTGCATGTACTCTTTGGTTCTTATTTTCAAATATTGGAGATGTAAGTGCACAACATGTAGTAATTTCAGAAACCAGGGAAATAAAAGGGTACATAGGGAAAGGGGTAAGATTGCTAGGGAAGGCAATTGTAGGAATGAGGTAATATGAAGGGAGATACGGAAAAAAATCAGAAGAGGCTTGAATTGAGGAAAAAGTGAGACAAGTCAATACAGAATGAGAGGAAGGGAGGGTGGATAAATAATATTAAGGGTGTTTGAAAAAGTCCATGAGGAACCATATTTTATATGTACCAAAGATTTCATATAATGCATATAAGTGTAGCACATAAATAAGTATGTAATTTAAATGAAGTTATGTCACTTGGTGTGATAATGCTTCCCAAAGAGCCATAGACTATCTAACAAAAATCCCACCAGGCATGAGCAACCTCCTTCAGAGTTGTTGGTCAGGGAGTTGTTGGTCAAGAGACACCCAAAACAATATAGGATATTGCTATTGACTTTGTTTGCCTCCCAGAGGTTGAAGATTAGTTCCTATTGCTCATGACACAATACACTTTGGACACAAGACTTGGAGGAATTGATCTGGGTCAGAACCAAAAGCCTCTTGAGTATTTTCCTAATTTTTATCTCAGCAGCTTTGTTATTGCTATATAGAAAAGTTATTAATTTTGTATTTTGACTTTATATCACGCAACTTTGCTGAAAATCCTTAACAGATATTTAAAAAATAAAGTTCTAGTGTTGTCCGTAGCATTTTCTAAGTATAGAATCCTGCCATCTGAAATTAGGGATGATTTGATTTTTCCCCTTCCAACAAAGGTTTTATGTCTCTTTCTTGTCTATTGCTCTTGCAAGGCTTTGAGCACCATATTGAGTACAGGTAGAGCACATGGCCACTCTTGTCTCATTTCATATTTTAGTGGAAATGCTCAGTTATTTTCTCATTCCTCATTCCTTATTTTCCTCAGGTTTTTTTATATGGCCTTTATTATGTTGAGGTATGTCTCATCCATGCCTAAATTCTTCAGAACTTTTGTCATGAAGGCATGTACAGGGCTGTCAAATGTGTTCTATATATTCATCAAGATGATGAGGTGATTTCTGTACTCAAATATATTTAAATTGTGTATTACTTTTATTGATCCAGATGTCAAGTTATACCTCAGTTCTAAAGTAACAAAATGAGAATGATACTGGCATGTTGAACCAAACTTGCATGCCTTGAAAGAAATCAACTTATCAGTGATGTAGACTCTTTTAAATTCATCATTTACTAGAGTTGTAAGTACTTTGTTGGGAATTTTTGCAATATCTATTCATCATAGAAATTTGGTTTATATTTCTGTTTATTATGAGTTAATCCAGTTAGATATCAGGGTAATACTGGCTTCATAGATGAGTTCAGTATACTCCTTCCCTTTCTATTTTGTGGAAGAGTTTAGGAAATATTGGTATTAAACCTTTCCGGGAAGTGTGGTCGAATTTAGTAGTGATCTTTCTAGGCTGGTATTTCTTTCTGAGGTGAATTTTAATCACTGTTTCAATCTCATTTCTTTTTCTGATTCTTTCTAAATTATCTTTATTTTCTGGATTTAATTCTAGAAGATCATAAGGATTTAGAAATTTATCCATCTCTTCTGTATCTTTTATCTTTTCAGAATATAAGCTTTCATAGTATTCCTTCATGATCTTCTGGAATTCATTGGAGTGTGTTATAACAACCCACTTTTTAATTGTATTAAGTTGAACTCTGTTCTTTTCCTTTTTGCTAGTCTGTCTAGGGATATGCCAATCATGTTAAGCTTTCATAGAAAGCGGGATGATTTTATGTGTTGTCTTTTATTTTGTGTTTCAGTAATTTCTTCCCCAAATTTTTATTATTATAGCTATTTGTTCAATTGGATTAGGTCTCAATCAGTTTTTCTAGAAGATAAAAGGTCATCATTAGGTTTTTTATTTGAGAATTTTCTGATTTTTCAAATGTGAAAATTTATAGCTATAAACTTTCCTCTTAAGAAAGCTTTGACTATGCTGCAAACATTCTGGTAAGTACTGCCATTTTTATTCAATTTGGAGAATTTGTTCATTTCTTCTTGGATTATTCAATTGCTGACCTCATTCAAGTGTGTTCTGTTCAGTCTCTAAGTCTTTGTGTAATTTTTTCTTGTGGTTGATTTATAATTTTATTCCTTGCTTTATTCATCTATTTATTTGAATCCTCCATATGTCACTTGGTCCTTTTCAAAAATATTTTTCTCCCTGTTCTGATTCAACCTGAAAGATTTCTGTTACTATATGTTATCCTTCTTGTTTCTATGCAGTGGGTAGATTATCTCTAATCACTTACCAGAAGTCACAGTATTGAGCAGCAGTAAAGATATGTGTGTACTTCACTTTTGTGCTCATGAAGTTCAGAGATCACTGCCTTGGAGGATTGGTTGGGGAAAAATGTAGTTTATAGATATTTTTAGATCTAGTGGAATCAATACTTAAGTAGTGGAATAAGGAAGGAATGAAGAAAGGGGGAGGAGATAAGGAGATGGAAAGTATAGGTGACAGCCAAAGTACACAGACTGGAGGCGTGAGAGGTAATAAAAACACTACTATAGTTGTGAATATGTTAAAAGAAGATTTTTGTAAGTGCAGGAAAACAAGGGAGAGCCATAGATACATTTCTGGTGATACAGAACTAAGACACAGTAGAAACCTAACAATTAAAGTTTAAAATTATAAATTTAATCAAAATAAAAATGTAAAAACCAGTAAACAACAAAAAGATGAAAAATGAAAATAAGCACTATCATGAAAGGGAAGATGTTGAGTACTCAGCATTCCTTCTTCACTGTGACACAGTAATTTGTGTCCTTGGGTTGTCGCTGGTGTCAGTCTTGATAGCTGGCTAAGAGGACTACTTGTCTCAGTTTATCACAGAAAAGGAACATCAATGGACCAATCCAGATAAGATTTGTCTTCCCCAGAATTCTCTGGCCTGAGTGTCCTATCTCCCACCCAGTTACAATCTTCCCCCTAGTGAAACCGAGATTGACATTCCCAAAAGTAGAGCTTTCTGTGACTCAGAAAGATTTTGGAAGGTCCATCCATCTGATAACTTTGTGAATGTTAGAATAAACAGTAGGGTTCCATTACACAATTCTCATTATTCCAGGTAGAATTATCCAGCAATGGCAAGTGAGGTAGTCATTTTCTATGGCTAGTTATCTCAGGATCAGTTTTCATGGCCACAGTTCTACTATGCAATACCGTGTTTATCTTGTTCCAGTATACTCTATTTGTTTTTCAACATCTCAGATCTTCTTCTGACTCTTCTGGCTCCAGTACTGTGAGCAGCATATTGGTGACAACAGTTAACACAGGTTAGTGGGAAATAACTGTGGTGGCAGCAGTGACCTAGCTTGGTACTGGCATCAAGCAGCCTGGTTCATTATGTGGAAGACATACACTGGCATGTACACTCAATTCTTGTTGGTGGGTAGGAAAGTCCACAGGACAAGCTTGACCTGTACAGTAGTGGAACACTATAACTCTCCTTTTCTTAACTTTATTCATACACTGACTCATATGTTGCTTTGAATCAATGATCTTAGCCCAAATCCTGTACTTCCTCGAGTCCATATTATGATTCTCCTCTTAAGCCCATCTCTTGACCCCTTCCCCCCACACCTTAAATCTGTATTAAACTCTTGTCTTGATGAAGTCTACCATTGCTTCATAAAATCAAATAAATGTCTCAAGGATGAATTAATTATATGTAGTAGAATTATTGCGAACGAGTAATCTCTGTGAGAATATAAACGCAACATATACTCATCATCACTGAATTTAACATATAATAGTTTCAAACCTCGTGTAACTCCTCAAACTTTATAAATGACAAGTACTCAGTAAATGAAGTGTAATGAGTTAGTGAGTTTATTACAGAGAATTTTCACCAATACTTCAATAAGCAAATTACTAAATCATTTAAAATTATAGAGTCCAAGTAGTTCTATGTAATCTATTCTACAATTAGATATTTTCACATCACTGAGGATAGAGTCACATGATATTTGATTTTCAGTGAAACTAAAACAAAAGGAAAAGAAGCCATCAAAAAATTCCTATTGACTTTTTGATGATTTTTTATTTATTTTAATTATTTCTTTATTTTTTGAGATTATAGTATCACATCATGTCTCCCTTCCCCTTACAATCTCCAACCCTCCCATAAGTAGTAATACTTCCAAAGTGCTTCTTTCAAGTGGGTACCTTTAGTGATTAGTAAATGTAAAATGGCTTTGAGACTAGGATTTTGACTTCTCAATTACGTAAATAGTCTTTCCCTTGCACAGGCATGCATGGAAAATATGTCCACTTATTGACACAAGATGACCAGAGTATTGCATCCTTTTTAATCTTAAAATGCTGAGCAGGAAATCAACCACATACTACAGAATCATTTTTTAAAATTTTATTTACAATACCATTCAGTTCTACATATTAGCCACGGATTCCCTTGTTCTCCCCACTCCTGCCCCCCTCTCCTTCCCCCCAGCCCACCCCTCATCCCCAGGGCAAAGCCTCCCCCTAGGACTGAGATCAACCCGGTAGACTCAGTTCAGGCAGGACCAGTCCCCTCCTCCCAGTCCGAGCCAAGCGACCCTGCATAAGCCCCAGGTTTCAAACAGCCAACTCATGCAATGAGCACAGGACCTGGTCCCACTGCCTGGATGCCTCCCAAACAGATCAAGCCAATCAACTGTCTCACCCATGCAGAGGGCCTGATCCAGTTGGGGGCCACTCAGCCATTGGTTCATAGTTCATGTGTTTCCATTCATTTGGCTATTTGTCCCTGTGCTTTATCCAACCTTGGTCTCAACAATTCTTGCTCATAAGACCCTCCTCTTTCTCGCTAATTGGATTCCTGGAGCTCTACCCGGGGCCTAGTCGTGGATCTCTGATTCCAGATCCCTCAGTCATTGGATGGGGTTTCTAGCATGACAATTAGGGTGTTTGGCCATCCCATCACCAGAGTGGGTCAGTCCTGGTTGTCTCTCGACCATTGCCAGCAATCTATTGTGGGGGTATCTTTGTGGATTTCTGTGGACCACTCTAGCACTTTGCTTCTTGCTATTCTCATGTGGTCTTCATTTATCATAGTCTTCTATTCCTTGTTCTTCCTCTCTGTTCTTGATCCAGCTGGGGTCTCCCGCTCCCCCAAGCTCTCTTTCCCTAGACCCTCACCCTTCATTTCCCCCACTTATGTCCAGGCTGTTCATGAAGATCTCATCCATTTCTCTGCCATTGGGCGATCCCCGTGTCTTTCTTGGGCTCCTGTTTTCCAGGTAGCCTCCCTGGTGATGTGAGTAGCAGTCCAATCATCCTTGCTCCACATCTAGTATCCTCCTATGAGTGAGTACATACCATGTTTGTCTTTCTGAGTCTGGGTTACCTCACTCAGGATGATTTTTTCTAGATCCCTCCATTTGCCTGCAAACCTCATGATGTCATTGTTTTTCTCTGCTGAGTAGTATTCCATTGTGCATATGTACCACATTTTATTTATCCATTGCATCTAGGTTGTTTCCAGGTTCTGGCTATTACAAACAATGCTGATATGAACATAGCTGAGCAAGTGCTCTTGTGGTATGATTGAGCATTCCTTGGGTATATGCCCAAGAGTGGTATAGCTGGATCTTGGGGGAGATTGATTCCCAATTTTCTAAGAGAGCATCATATTGTTTTCCAAAGTGGCTGTACAAGCTTGCATTCCCACGAGCAGTGGAGGAGAGTTCCCCTAGCTCCACATCCTCTCCAGCATAAGGTTTCTTCAGTGTTTTTGATCTTAGCCATTCTGACAAGCATAAGGTAGTATCTCAGAGTTGTTTTGATTTGCATTTCCCTGATAATTAGGGATGTTCAGCAATTCCTTAAATGTCTTTCAGCCATTTGAGTTTCCTCTGTTGAGAATTCTCTGTTTAGTTCTATCACCAATTCTTAATTGGACCGTTGGACATTTTGATGTCTAATTTCTTGAGTTCCTTATATATTCTGGATATCAGTCCTCTGTCAGATGTGGGGTTGGTAAAGACCTTTTTCCATTCTGTAGGCTGTCGCTTTGCCTTGTTGACCATATCCTTTGCTCTACAAAAGCTTCTCAGTTTCAAGAGTTCCCATTGATTGATTGTTTCTCTCAGTGTCTGTGCTATTGGTGTTAAGAATTAAATAAAATCCCACACATAGAGTACATAGCATATTGTCTGACACATGTCACTTAAATATTGGTACCTGTTTTAGTTATTGTGAGTTACAACCCTTGACATCTTAAGTTGTTGACTTATCAACTTGGGAGTATAGTAGTCACTTGATAAATGTATCCCTTAGCACATTGGTGACTTTTTTGCAGGAGAGTGATTTTTCATAAGCAGTTTTGAAAGGCTTTTTAAATGATCCTATTTAGCAACTAGAGCCGTGGCTGTTCAATTTTATAGCTCTGTGACCCAAGCTCTTTATGCTTTAGTTTCATCTTTGATAAAATGCCATCATTGGCTCATAGGGTTGATGTGAGGTTAAATGAAACTGTTTGTTATAGGTCTTAATATGAAACCCTGAACAATGTATAAACTTACCAAAAGTCAACAGTGACAGGGACACAATGGACCTGGCCCTTGAAATCTACTTGACACTCCCTATGTGTAATTTATTGAAAATTGATACAAAATTACTGAAAAAACATACAGAGTATGAACAAAATACTTCATTTATCAAGCAACTACAATATCGTTAACCACTTTTCTAGATGCTTTAAAGATATAACTTTAATAATCATAGCCTTAAAGTATAAAGAATATCATTATCCTCCTTTAAAAAACAGACAAACATGGTATGTACTCACTCATAGGAGGATACTAGATGTAAAACAAAGATGACTAGACTGCTACTCACAACTCCAGGGAGGCTACCTAGAAAACAGGACCCCAAGAAAGACACAGGGATCGTCCAATGACAGAGAAATGGATGAGATCTACATGAACAACCTGGACGTGAGTGGGGGTAATGAAGGGCAAGGGTCTAGGGAAAGAGAGCTTAGGGGAGCGGGAGATCCCAGCTGGATCAAGAACAGAGAGGGAGAACAAGGATTAAGAGACCATGATAAATGAAGACCACATGAGAATAGCAAGAAGCAAAGTGCTAGAGAGGTCCACAGAAATCCACAAAGATACCCCCACAATAGACTGCTGGCAATGGTCGAGAGACAGCCCGAACTGACCTACTCTGGTGATAGGATGGCCAAACACCCTAATTGTCGTGCTAGAAACCTCATCCAATGACTAAGGGAACCGGATGCAGAGATCCACGGCCAAGCCTCAGATGGAGCTCCAGGAGTCCAATTGGTGAGTTTGTATGATCGAGAATTGTTGAGACCAAGATTAGAAAAAGCACAGGGACAAATAGCCAAATGAATGGAAACACATGAACTATGAACCAATGGCTGAGGAGCCCCCAACTGGATCAGGACCTCTCGATTATTGAGACAGTTGATTAGCTTGATCTGTTTGGGAGGCATCAAGGCAGTGGGACTGGAACCTGTCCTCAGTGCATATGCTGGCTGTTTGGAACCTGGGGCTTATACAGGGACACTTAGCTCAGCCTGGGAGGAGGGACTGGACCTGCCTGGACTGAATCTACCAAGTTGAACTCAATCCTCAGGGGAGCCTTTGCCCTGGAAGAGAGGGGAAGGGGGGGGGGGGCGGGGGGGAGGGGGGGGGGGGGGACAGATGGGGGAGAACAAGGGAATTCATGGCTGATATGTAAAATTAAATTAAATTATAAAATAAAATTTAAAAAAGAAAAAAAACAGAAAATATGCTATTTCAAAAGAGCTACCCAACACAACACACTGTAGAAATGTACTAAATAAAAGCCAGAATTGAACCTGAGCCCAAGTTCATATGACATCAAAATCTGTGTTCTTTTCCTTACATGTTTGCTCCATAATTGTGAACTTGTTTACTAAATTAGCTAGCTGTCATTGGCTATAGAGAAGCCTCCTATGGATGAAGTAGGAGACAAGTGAATTCAAGAAGGAAACAAATAGACCAAACACTCTTGGTTCTCAATTTACTCTTGTCTCAAAGCCTCTTGTGAAACACATTCACCAGTTGCCTCACCTAGGTTTCCTTGTACATTTAACTGAGGTGTATATTAATTTCAGGATCTATGACCACTTACTCTAAATGTTAACATTTTTATTTCTTTAGCAGTATATAGAATGCTCTAACTTCTTTTGCTTGTTAATTTGTATTGTTTGTTTGTTCTCTTTTTAATTCCTGTGTCTTCCTTTCTAATTTTTCACTACAGGGAAGTGTCTACCACTCTCCCCCTCCCCATACACACAGATCTCTTTACTTCAATCTATTTTAATGCCTGCACTTCTGGTGATAACTACATATCTCATATCAAGTACACAGTAGGTAATAAAAATAGCAGCATACGGGGACAGAGCTTACCATTTAAATGCAACTTACAAGCAATCTGTTTTTTGTTTGTCTACTTTTTTATTTTTTTCTTTTTTTATTTTTGAGGCACAATTTAAAATTTTATTTTATTCAACTCTGTTTAAAATAAACAGACCTTGTTACACACACTTCAGCGCTTCGTGGAAAGCACTGACTGTGAGGAATGTGAATCACTGTGGCAAAGGCTGTACATAACCTCATGGAATGATGGCTTCTGAGGTATGTGGGGCTTTTTCCCCCTGCTACATTGCCCACACTACCATATTTTATAATACTTTTAATAGTTTCTTCCTTTCCTTTTAGCAGTAGCCTCAAATAGTTCAATTTCAAAACTCTTCCTTCTTTTTTTCTTTTCATTTTTTTCTTTATTAAGAAATTTTCTACTCACTCTACATACCTTACTTTTTTCAACATAATATTTTTATTTACTACTTGAAAATTACATACATGTATATGAGGGATCTAGATCATACATACCTCCCTTTCTTCCCACCAATTGCCACCAGGAATCCCCATGACATCTCCCTCTCAATTTCTTGTCCTTTTATTTTATTTTTTCAGCTCACTGTGTCCAATTGCTGATGCCATGTTTGCATGGGTTTTCCACTTGGGCATAAGCAACCCCTAAATGGACAAACCCCCAAAGAAAAGTGATTCTTCCAACTCTTCCTTTTTCACTATTTTGTCTGATTTTCCATCAGCTTCCTTGGAAAGGAGGAAGGAATCTTATTTACATTTCTTTTATTGTTCATTAGAGTTCAAGGTCTATTTTTCCCTTCTTACATTCTAGCTGCATAAGCTAATATGTGACATCATGGGAATAGTGAGATATAAAATAGCAATGTTATTCATACTAAGTAAATCTAAAATGAACAAAGTGCCTGAGCAAGGAAGTGACTCAGGAATTTAACACTGATCAAACTAAAATGTTTGGGAACGTTCTCAAATTCCAGAAATTGGAAAGAGGACATTTGAATGTACTTATAAAACATTTCTAGCTCACCTATAATACATGAAAATTCAAAATAAACAATGATAGGTTGTCAAAATCCCCTTCCAGGACAAAAGTTAGCAAGGCAATTTAATATTAAATGACTCAACTGCAGCTCTTACCATATATCTCAATTTCCTGAGTCAAACTACCTATGCAACTGTCCCTGTAGACCCAATACACTTGTATTTAAGGTACAATTCAAGGAAATAATGAAGAAACATCTCTTTCTGCCTAGAATAAAGGAATTTGTCAAACTTCTTCCTCCATTACCTATGGGACACACTTGTTTAAGATGATTAACAAGTAGGGACCAACTGACAAGGTGGGGCAACAATTTTCAAATCATCAGGGAAATAACAGATGAAACTGAACATTTGCAGTCTGCTGTGTCTAGACACATATCTATCTGAGGTCAAGAGATAACTGGAAAAGATCAATAAAAGAGCTATTAAAAGATGAATTCATGGGGGCTGGAAATGTGCCTCAGCAGTTAAGAGCACTGACTGCTCTGCTTCTCTAGAGGTTCTGAGTTCAATTCCTAGCAACCACATGATGGCTTATAACCATCTATGGGATCTGAGGCCCTCTTTTGGTGTGCAGGCATCCAAGGAGACAAAACACTCATACCTAAAAATATATGAACACATAAACCTAAAGAAAGGTAAAGGGTATATGAGAGAGAGTGAGAGAGAGAGAGAGAGAGAGAGAGAGAGAGAGAGAGATTCATTGGAGTTCTGCTTATATTTTTATTCCTTAACTTAAGGATGTGTTTGAATTTATGACCATTCACAATTTATGACTTATATAGCCCATCACTTTCAAAAGCATTGATTAAATAAAGTTTTACTTCCATTTCTTCAGGAACATCTAGCCTTAGTATATTTACAGAATTATAGGTCTTAAGAATATAAGCCTGGCGGTGGTGGCGCACGCCTTTAATCCCAGAACTCAGGAGGCAGAGGCAGGCAGACCTTTGTAAATTTGAGCCAACAGCCTGTTCTACAGAGTGAGTTCCAGAACAGCCAAGACTGCACAGAGAAACCTTGTCTCAAAAACCAAAAATAAAGGTAAGGATATAGTATCTGAGTCACTTAAAAAAATGGTTATCTTCTCTTAAATGAACTATATGTAGGATATTAACAGACCCTAAATTTGTTAATATTTATGTCCTACTCTTAGACAATATTCAAGTTCATCCTTTAGCCAGAACATTTTTTTCAATGAACACAACTGGATCACAAATAATAAACTAGATCTTTCTTGTTTACTTAGTAGAAAAATTTCTTATCCAGGACATAGCCTATCCCTCTGCTTGTACAAGTTGGAAACTCAGTGTCTACATTCTTCCATCACCCTTCCATTTCTATAACTCGAGTTTCTCTTTATTTTCTGCTCCCTATGCTATAGTCAAAAACCACCTCTTTACCAACATCCTGTTCTTTCTCTGAGTGTGAGGATGAGAAGAAAGTATGTCTCTAAAATAGCATGACTCTCTTTTACTTCTGTCTGCAAGGAACGTATCAGAGGCAGTAGTGCCATTCTTTAGGTTAAAAAATTACCAGGCAAATTGTTGTTGTCAAAACATGTAAAGGTAATGTGCTTTCCTGCATTCTATATTAGAAACTCTACATCTCACCAAACAGAATTTTATGTATTTGGCAGTGTGCCAAGATGATGGAACCTCATATATTATGAATGGCAGTTTGAAAATAATTACAGAAACAAAGACTTCTTTCCATCCACTTAAGAGAGTTAAATCTGTGCAGTTATGTGCCTTATCTGCTTTTCTTTTTTAATTTACATTTTAAGCAACCTGAGAATGCTTTGTTTTCCCTTCCTAATCTAGTCTTTAATGCTCTGTTGCACTGGATAACAGTGTGCAGGTGAGGGTACTTCTGTTAGTGCTATGAAAACATCTTATGGAAGTGAAATAGTATCCTTGTTTCAGCCACTCTAGGCCAGCAAATGATTTATTAGTACGAGTAGTCAGTTGATTTTGTGATCTGAGTCCAACTGATCAGCCAACACTTAAATGCTTAATCAGTCTTCAAAATCCATTTCTAAATGACCCACTAATGATACCATCTTTATAGCTTTTATAAAAAGTCTAAAGATGTTTCAGAATAAAATTCTTAAATTAAAAACAAATCAGAGATAACACTTTTAAAAATAAATTCTGAACTAACAGTCATAAAGAGAGGCTGGGAACAGATGTGGTAAATGACTGTAATACATTTACCTGATACATCATAAATTCCATGGTGAGAAGGTAGTGTAGCTAGGTCAGAGGCATCCATGTAAAAGACTACCAAGTATGATGGAGAAGCAGAAACCCATACACTGAGATTCATTGCACAGGTTTGTCCTTATCAGACAAAGAAAAAGAATTAGATAGAGGGGTAGACCCTGTGACTGGTGACTGATAAGAAGTCTATATGTGACTAGTGTTAATTTGTGGTTTTTCATTAATTTTCTTTCACTGATGTAACAAACAGCATAGTTAAATTATTATAAATTATCCATGACCATTTTGAAGATGCAGAAAATCTATACTGATCACTCTCACACAGTTTATTTAATATATAGAATATAGCAGACATGTTTTTTTAAGTACATGGAAGTAAAACTGTCATTATTAGACATGTGGAAAAGGAGAAATTGGTGAGGATAGAACAGGGTAATAGAGGAAATGAATGTGAACACAATACATTAGATGTGTGCATGCACATGTTATAATGAAACTCTCCTTACTTTATTCAACAAAAAGCTATAGCCAAACCTATGTTGTCTTGTTGTGCAAAGTATGGGAATGCAGTCCATACAACAGTTCTAGGTATTGAGGAAAATCTTGGCAGCAACAGTTCGACCTACAGTAAGCTTTCAATTTAGATGCATCCTAACAGCATGTGTTAGGCAGCCTCTATCAGGGTATCTTCTGCCCTTTGTTCTTATTGATTCCTTATATGCTTGAAGATCTTAATGCATGAGAAGTGAAAGCATATAGAACCCTGTAGTACTCCATCTCCCATATGCCAGTCAACGTAGGAGGTAAATATTGAATGTAGACCAATTTCTAAACAGTCTTATTAAATAAGAAACAGAGCCAAATACAGGGGTGAAAGCCATAGAGATCAGAGAAATAGGATAGCCACCAGCTAACCTTTCTTACCACGCCTCCGTAGCTTCCCCCAGAGAACTAGTTTCTTCCTATCTAACCTGTGCTTTTATTGCCTTGCTGTTCTGCCTTCTCACTGGCTCTTAGCCCAGCCACCTCACTTCCTTGTCACTGCCTGTCTCTACAGACCTCCAGGTCTCTATGGTTGGTACGGGGATTAAAGGCATGTGCCACTACTCTTGGCTGTGTTCTTGCACACACAGAGACTCTGCCTGCCATGTGATCGGATTAAGGACGTGTGCTACCACCGCCTGACTTTTGTTTATGGCTGACTATCTATGTCCTCTGATCTCCAGGCAAATTTTATTTATTAACATACAAATAAAATATCACCACATTTCAGCACGAATAAAATATCACCACAATTGAATGCCTATTAAGCATCAAATTATCCTAAAGTACCCAAATTATTAAAGAGTCTGAATGCTTAACTGTAAATGACTATGCCAGTAATTTCTTACTTCATCCAGCTCTGGTAAGTGTTTGGCTAGGCATGAAAAGGGACAATTTCAAATAAATCTTTTGATGCTCCTTGAGTTAGACACATTAGTAAGACAAGTAACTGTTGTAAGTTGAACTCCTATGCCATCAAAGGTGAGTGGGAAGGAGATATTCATGTTTACCATTTCCTATAATCCTGACAACAAGTGATCACCTCCTTTAGTAACAAATGCATATGCCAGGGTCCTGTTGTGGAAGAGGATAGTGATGGCGCTATAGTGGTCTTTGTAAGTCCATCTGTTGTAGAAGAAATTACTTAGAAGC
This sequence comes from Peromyscus nudipes, assembly GCA_902168325.1. Lineage (NCBI taxonomy): Eukaryota > Metazoa > Chordata > Mammalia > Rodentia > Cricetidae > Peromyscus > Peromyscus nudipes. The sequence goes on from CABHPH010133618.1 coordinate 23,019, forward strand.
TCCAGTTTATCTCTTTTGATATACCTCTATAATTGATTTTTCTTTCACATTTTTATGGACTGGCTATAAAACATAAATATGAAGCCAGCAAACTCACAGAAAAAAAATCCTGTATAGCATTCACAAAACATAAGAAATCACTATCTCCTCCAGAGACATTCCAAGGCACTAATATTACAGCTATCTGATCCAAGTAGCTCAGCCATACAATTTCTACATTTTAAATGTAAATGGATTCACTGAATCAGTTAAATTTACTGTATCTGATTCCTATTAATACTGCAATAAAAGGATTAAGAATATGAAAATTTTAAATTCCTTTAACTCTGTCAGAACAGCAATGTGTTCACTTGCAAAGCTTTGCCTATCAGCAGCTTCAGTTGACCTGACTATTGTATTTGTGGGAATCTTTTACTTTGTGATAAGATGACAGGATTTGCCATGGAAAGGGGCTTCATTGCTGTCACAAACCACCCATTTGCAAGAAACCATCCACTCTTCCATTTCTATAATTGCTCGTTTCATACACTTACACATTAATAATGTGTGCATCAGTAGGCATATATACTGAATTCAAGAGAAGCCTTATTTTCAATGAATATGGAGTGTTTTGCGTCTTTCATTGAAATACTATGTATTTTTCTGTGTGTTATTTTCATTTATATTTCTGTTTCCCTCCCATGCTGCCATCCCTAATACTGAATTTAGATAGATATATCTCTTTGTATGTCATATTCCATTGTACTCAGTGAATATTTTCTCTTCCTCTAACACTTTCTAAACCTTCGTGTTTAAAGACAATAAATTTGCAATGCTCATACTCTATAAATAGAGATGGTAAATCTTAATTATACTTTCAGATTGCAGTATCTGTTTCCAGCTGTGCATATGAATGTTTCTGATCTGGATGTATGTTCCAGTATGTTTATTTTTAATCCAAAATTACATCCTTCACAAGCCAAGACCAAATGTGAAATGCTCAAATTTTATTTACAGACATGTGGCAATTGCTTGTTAATAATTCCATTCTCAGAAAGGCAAGATGACTCAAGGGTATAAAGGTGCTTGCTGTTAAGCCTGACAACCTGAGTTCAATCCCTAAATCCCATGTGGTAGGAGAGATTTGCAACTGTTCTTTGACTTCCACATGAAACTACATGCATGCACAAGCATGCTCATGCATGTATGTGTGGGTGGGCACACACACACACAGACACACACACACACACACACACATACACACTAAAATAGGATTATGGCACCCTTGTGCCATAATGAAATTGCATATAATTGAAGATATGAATATTTTCAAGCTTATTTAAACATAATAAAATATATGCACATATGCTGAAATATCAGTCTATAAGAATGTATTATTTTTATATTTTATGTATCAAATAAAACTAATGAAATTTATTGTTTTAAATACCATATTAGTTTTACTCCATAAACAGAATGGACTTAAGGTGAAGGTGAGGAGATTATTTAGGTTTTGTTCATTTAATCATCCAAATGAGAAATAAATATGGCTTGGATTAGAAGGTAGAGATCAAGATAAACAGTCAGATTGAATGTACATTACTGACTTGGATAAACAGGACCTTTTGGTAGATTACATAGGGAGGGAGTTTTCATCTAGGTTTTACTTAATTGAAATTTTTATTAGTCTCTGTGTAGTGTGTGTGTGTGTGTGTGTGTGTGTGTGTGTAATATGTGGCACAGTATGCATGTGAAGGTAAGAGAACAAGTTGGTAGAAATGTTTCTCTCCTTCAATCTTTACACATGATTGGGTGATGGAACTCAGGCTGTTAAACTTGCACAACAAGCCTTTATACTCACTTAACCATCTCACCAGACCCAATATTCAGGTTTTTAATGACTTGATGCTGTTTTCTTAGGTAGGGAAGACTAGGGAGGAGATACTGCTTTGAAGAACAGGAAAATCTTCAATTATGTGGCATTTATTTGTGTTCAGTTAAATATAGGTGCCAATTACAAAGCTATAGTTGGATTTAAGCATGAAATCCTGTCCATATTTCCTTCCTACCCATACCCCCCAGATATACTGAAACACATAGACTGATATATAGGTATTACTTTTCCAAGTATCCAACTTGTATATTCAAAGGTTAAGTGAACATTTAGAGTGCTTCCTGATAATATAACTTTGATTTGGTAAGAAATTCTCATATCATGGAAGACTTGAGTTTATCATATGGAGCAGAGACTTGTCAGTATAAACATAGTAACTACTTCACTCTGACTTCTGGGAATGGTATTATATACTTCCCTTTAACTTTGGGGAATGGTTAGTTGTCTTTGCTCATGAAATGGTATAAAACAATATCCATTTACAACTAGAACTATCTTATCAATGTTGCTTATCAAACAAGCAACAAACAAAACCTTAGTATCCCTTGCAAACAATCAGTTTGGCCACAAATTAGGTGTAGTAATCTTAGATAAATTAGGTAGTCATTAAGTTCATGTCCTTTATTGATACAAATTCTTCTATTATTTTCTTACTAGTTATAAACCAAAACTTCATTTTCCCATTCTATGGAACAATTGATGTGTTTTCCAATTACCATATTACATACTTAACTTGAAAGAATATGTAAAGCTTTAGATTAACAGATTATCCAAATATTATTCATTTATTCAACAGTGTACAATGTGAAGAAGAAAATTAGAGTTAATTTTTGCAGCTGACTAATGAGAGAATACGAATGAGATAATGGGTTCAAGTAAGTTCTAAACACCATCTTCAGTTGGACATATTTTGTAATCTCTCTGTCTCTCTGTCTCCCCCTCCCTCCTTTCCTTGCTTAGCTTTAAGTCACATTAGAAAGTGGTTGAAAACCATAGCCGGGCAGTGGTGGCACATGCCTTTAATCCCAGCACTCGGGAGGCAGAGCCAGGCAGATCTATGTGAGTTCAAGGCCAGCCTGGGCTACAGAGTGAGTTCCAGGAAAGGCACAAAGCTACACAGAGAAACCCTGTCTCAAAAAATGAAAAAAAACACATTGTTTTATAAATCTTTTCAATAACAAAAAAGAGTCCATTTAGTTTAGTTTTAAGATCTGAATCTCTTAAAATCTATCATGAATACGTAGAAAGGCCCCACAAAAACATTGTAAACATCTTATACCCACCTAGCCTGAGATGTCTCTCCCTATATGCTTTCAAAGTATTGCAGGAATGCACCTTTTAGTGAGAAATCTTTCAGGCTCATCTTCCCTCAGATGAATATAATGTGTCTTCATTAATAGATCTCCATATTATTTGAGGAACGGTCTCTAAGCAAACCTGGGGCACAAATACTCAGCTAGACTTGTGGGCTAATGATCTCTAGGAATCTTGTCTCCACCTTCTCCATACACTGGAGTGACAGATGCATTCTCCTCCACATAACTTTTGCGGGTACTAGGGATCCAAACTCAAGTCCTCCAGCTTGTATGTATATATGGCACCGTACCAGGCTTTTTCTTTTAGGCCAACAACCAGTTCCCAAATCATGACATGAAGACTTCTTATTAGTTATGAATGCTCAGCCTCGCCTAGGCTCATTTCTAGCTAACTCTTTTAACTTAAATTAACCTTTTACTCTTTATCTACCATTTGCCTCAGGGCTTTTTACCTTTTCTTTCTGTATAATTTACTTTCACTACTTCTCGTGTCTGACTGGCTGGTGGCAGCATGGCTTCTTGCCCTGGACCTGCCCCTCGTTCTCTCCTCCTTCTCTCATTCTTCCTCTCAAGCCTAGATTTCCTCTATTTATTCTCTCTGCCTGTCAGGCCTGCTTATCCTTTCTCTGCCTAGCTATTGGCCATTCAGCATTTTATTAGAATAATCAGGTGCCTTAGGCAGCCAAGGTGAAACAAATGCAACACATCTTTACATAATTAAATACACATCCTTACATTGTTAAACAAATGTAGCATAAACAAATGTAACACACCTTTACATAGTTAAAGTAATATTCCACAACATAAACAAATGTAACACGTTTCCCCTGCTAAAATAATATTCTACAACAGGGCACTTTACTAACTATGCTGTCTCTGTCCTGGTTTGATTTCTATTGCTGTAATAAAGACCAAAACCAAAGGCAACTTGGGGAGAAGAGGATTTATTTGGTTTACACATCATGGGTCACAGTCTCTTGAGGGAAGTCAAGGCAAAATCTCAAGCAGGTACCTTGAGGCAGGAACTAGAGCAGAAGCCATGAAAGAAAACTGCTTATACAACTTGCTCAGCCTGCTTTACTATATATATCATCCAGGACTACTGCCTAGGGTTAAGACCTTCCACAGTAGGCCGGGCCATGTCACATCAACCATTAATCAAGAAAATGCCCCACAGACTTGTGTACAGGCCAGTCTGATAGAGGTACTTTCTCAATTGAGATTTCCTCTTTCAGACGGCTGTAACTTGCATCAACTTGCCATAAAACTAAGCATCTACACAGTCACTATAGGTTCTTTTTCAATAAATGGTACAATATAGTCATCTCCTGTCACCCACATTAATTTGCAATAGCATCGCAGAGTTTCTTGCCTACTCTAACTAATTTGCTATCCATTAGTGAATTTTTCCCCATTCCTCTTTACCTGCCTTCCTGTTCAGTCTCTGGTAATCACCATTCTACCCTCAGGTTTTATTAGAGCCATCTTTTTAGAGCCCACATATAAGTAATATCATGTAGTACTTTCGGTGATTCTGTACACATCTATAAGGACTTAACATAATGGTCTGCAGTACCTTCTTGCTTCTGTCTATATCCCAAGCCAAATGAAGGTAGAAAGTATGAACAACCTCTATTATGGAAATACAGATTAAAACTATTCAGAGTGTTCATTGTGTTATAGTCAGAATGACTAATGCCAGCAGAACAACTTACAACACATGATGGGGAGGTTGTGAGGAAAAGGGAACTTTCATTCAGTGTTTGTGGGATTACAAGGCTGATGGTTGTATTGAAATCAAAATTAAGAATTCTCAAAAAGCTACAAATAATCTACCATATGGCCCAGCTATATAACTGCTTGGCTTTTGCTCAAAGGACTCCACATCCTACTCTACACATATTTGCTAGTCCATGTTCATTACTGCTCTATTCACAATAACTAGGAAATTGAAGCAATCTGAATGGCCACCAAGTGATGAATGGATAATGAAAATGTGGTGCCTATACACAGTGGCATTTTACTCATCTGTAAAAAAAAAATAGACCCATCAAATTTGCAGGTAAATGGGTGAAACTAGAACATATTGTATGGAGTGCATTAACACAGACTCAGAGAGACAAATGCTCTATGTTTTATCCTAATGCGGTTCTCAGTTCCACATCTTTAGGGGTGGGTATATAACCTAGAGAACCATAGAAATATGGAAAGCAAAAAAGGGACAAAGGAGAGAGGAGCTCAGGAGTAACTAACAGCAGGACACAGGTGCAAAGTAAGAAATGGGAAACATGGGTGCGGGTATTATCTGTGGAAAGGAGGGATAAATAATAATACTAGGAAGTTTGAAAAGACATAGGGAGTCATGCTATTTTATGCTTAAAAATCCATTTAATAGATAGATGATTGATGATAGATAGATAGATAGATAGATAGATAGATAGATACATAGATACATAGATACATAGATACATAGATACATAGATACATAGTGTAAAGAAGTTATGTCACTTGGGGTAATAATGTTCCATGAAAGAGCTACTGTGTATCTAACAAAAACCCTGGTACTATGCACAAAAAGCCTACTACTGTTGAGTGGTTGGAAAACGAAGTCCATTGTTTTTTCCTCCCTGAATGAATGCAAGGCCCCATTATTGACAACACCATACTCTTTGGACACATGACTTCCAGGAGCTGTAACTGATCTGGAAGCCTCTTTCCTAAGCAATAATTTTCATAGTATCAGAGAATGTGACATAAAAATCGGTCATCAATTGTCCTCTCCAGCTTTGTAAAGCCCAAACCAAAATGAGCAGCATGCCAAGATATTCCCAAATGTGGAACAGTGGTACTTATATCATGGGGAACCAACATCCCTCTAATTGGACTTAAAGCCCATTCAATTGAAAGGAATTCATGCCTATTACTGTAAACCCAGCCAACTGCTTGTGGCTGAAGTGGACATATACTTGAGAAGAGAATCTACTACTGCTACTTTTTAAAACCAATATAATTTCTTTTTTCTAAATATCTATCCTTATACTCACAGATAAATGTAGCTCTCACCCATCATCAGTTTCTTTTTTTTTCAACAGATTGAATTTATTAAAGAGATACACAGGTTGCCAGAATGCAAAGACTTGTAACTGTGTGGTGTTGATCTCCTACTGGTCCATCTGCAATGCAATCCCTAAATGTAACGCTCAGAGAAAATAATGGAAGACGAGGTGTACAGATTCTAAAATCCAGAGGCCCATGGCACCTGTGGATAAATCATGTTCCCTAAACTTGACAGAAAATATACACCCATGAATTCTCAGCAATATGATTGCTTGAACAGGGTCAGCATAATGAAAACACCAGTCAACATGCCAAGAAAATTTCACATGGTCCAACCCTTAGATGAAAAGCTAAAGGAGGTCAAATGCTGCTGATAGGGGGAAAATCAGTTGCCTCCAGGGATCAAACTGAAGTAGTCAGCCCTGAACATATGATAAAAGCTAAATGGACTTAGTAGGAGACATATTATATATATATATATATATATATATATATATATATGTGTGTGTGTGTGTGTGTGTGTGTGTGTGTGTGTGTGGTGTGTGTGTGTGTGTGTGTGTGTTTAACAATACTAAATAAATAATTTGGGAGTTGGGAAAGAGGGGTTGAACAAGATGAGGGCAGGAGTGATGAAGATGCAGTATTCATGTAAAATTATTAAAAATTCAAATAAATTAAAATCTGAAATCCATAGAATAATGCACTACTCAGCTCTCATCTGAGAAGCTTCTATTTGTAGTAGGTGGTGATTAACACAGAGAAGCACAACTGGCCACAGTCTGGAGAATAAGGGACTACAGAATGCTTAGCCATAAAGGGAACATATATACTACACACACACACACACACACACACCTCTCCCAAGGCTCAGAGATCATTTCAGGACAGAGGCCAGAAAGAGTGTAGGGGCCAACATTGTGACTGTGACTATAAGGAAACCTTTTCCGGACACAGCAGGGCAGCTGCACATAGAAACTCACGGCAATGCACAAAACCCGTGGAAGCCTAAGCCTGACCAAATCCTAGCATGGAGAGGGGAAGTAAGCACACAATCTTACCCTAGCTGGGAAGTTACTGACAATTGTTAGCTGCTGAGAGCAGGAGCGACAGTTTTCCTTAAGACTCCCCTGAGAAGTTAATGTGCCAATGGAAGCCGTGCATACAACAATATTTGGGCAGCACAAACGAGTCTTGATGAGTTTGGGTTAAAAAGGACACAAATTTGGGTGAGATGGGAATAGGGGTAAGATTTGGGGGAGTAGAGATTCTTAAAAATTTAAATTCTTAAAAGATTTAAAAAGAAGGAATAAGACACAAACACTTGGGTGGGTAGAGAAGGTGGATGGATCTGGGAAGAGTTTGTAGAAACAAAGTGAATATAACCAAAACGCTTTGTACAAAGCTCCCAAAGAACTATTAAAAATACATTCAAATAACTAGTAAATAATAAAGCAACAAAGAAAGAAATCGTTTTATGAGAGATCAAAAGTTTTCATAAAAAAGAAGAGGTTGGAAATGTGCATGCTGCTTGGAAAGGAAATGCAAGTAACAATAGCAGCACTTGCCACTTAGGGAATTGTTACAGTGAGCTAAGATCTGTCCAAAGCCTTTCCACAGTGGGCAGGAAAACAACTCACAGTACTAATCACAACCTTTGTACTGGTTCCCCATGCTTCTCCAACAGTTCCTCTACATTCTTCCATCCTTGGCTTTGTTGTGCTAAAACAACAATGATCCCTTCCTTCCCTTCCCTGTTCCCAGCTACATAAGCACGATACTGTGCTCATAAATATTCTGTAAAATGTTTCAGAGAGTAAATGTACTTTAACCTTTTAGACATGACACAAAAGACTTAGAATGTACTGTTTCTGAATCTATAAAATATTAACCCTTCCCTTATATTATTTGTTCATCTGCAAATAGAAAATTATTTTCTTTTTCTATTTAAATATTATACCCTTCTCATGTGTCAAACCAGATCTATTGCGTTTTTGATAAATTCATTCATCTTTTGCTTCTGCCATTAGCTTTAAAAATGGGTCATTTCCCAATAGATAATCATAATAAAAAATAGTACATCCTTAAATAGCAAGTACTTTCAGAAACCCAGATAATATTGGCTTTTAAGGGAAAACCATTAAATCCTTTATGATTACAAAATTTGCGACTGTTTTATATTTTCCTGTAGTTATGGTTGTTTAAACTGCCACAGTAAACACTGTTAATAATACAAACATGCTACTGTTGCCTTATCTCTGAGTTAGTTTGAAAATATATATCATTCCCTAGGTTTCAAGGAAGATGTTTAATAAGATATGAACTAAAAACCACAGTGGCTTTACCCTAGTGAAAGGATGGGATGTTTGTTTATCAGCAAGATTCATGTGCAGTTGGAGTCCTGGTTATCCATTAGCAGCAGCTTGGATTTTATTCACAGCCTCCCTATGAATACACAGGATATTATTCATTAATTCAGACATAATTGTAAAGTTCTTTTAGTTACTAACAAATGTACTAATTAGGCCCACTCTAAATTACAGTGATTACATTTACTCCACTGGTGACTTGTTCTTGAGATGTAAATGAACTCTGACACCCATGTTTGGCTCCCTTTGTGAAAAGAATGCAAGTCCAGCTCCTCTGCCATTGTGCCTTGGTTCATTGGACACAGACCTTCTCAGTACAGAGGCCTGGATTCAGTAGATGTACAAACTGACAAAGCTCTTGCTTTAATGCCCATAAAGTATACTCTGTCAGTCAGTTCAACTTGGGTGATTACCATGCCAAGGCTCTCCACTTTTTGTGAACATGCTCACTAAAACATCCTCCTCCAGATAAACACAGGAAGAAGTTTTGTTTTACTAATACTCAAGTACCTGTGACATATGTAGGCATGTTTAAATATGTGTGGGCTCACCTGTGGGCATGGGTATGTGCCCAGGTGTGCATGCACGACTGTGTGCATACATCGAAAGCCCTAAGTTGATGTCATTGTTTTCCACCATGTTATTTGATTTGGGGCGGAGGGGGGAGGGTCTCTCAATTAAATCCAAAGTTCTACAATATGGCAAATCTACTTATCTATCTTTCTCTAGGGATCACTTCTCTCCACCTTCTGAACAGTGGAAATTACTGGCAGGCAGCATTTACATGGGTACTGTGCATTCAAACTCTGATCTTCATAGTTATATGACTAGAACTTTAAGCACTGAGCCATTGTTTCAGCTCAAAAGCTTATGTTTTATTAAGGATACATCCCTGGGTGTGCTTGCTTACCTTAACCAAACCCACTCACTATAAAATATTGACTGACTTCAGAAGTCTTCCCTTCCTAATAACCTCATATTCTGCACAATACATTCTCTTTTCACTCTCTTCTTTCTGTCATTGAGCTAATCGTGTGAGCAATGCCAATTATCCCCCTTCTTTTTTTCAGATATAATTCTGTTTTTCTAAGGTCCTTTGTGTTTAACCTCAATAAGTGATTAAATGTGATTGTCAGAGTGGTGTGTGTCATGCTAGTAAGATTAGAAACCCCTAACTTAAGAAGCAGTGTACCAGTCACATGCAGGACTATAAAGTACTGCTGGTGAAACCGAACTCGGCCTTGCTTTCTGACATGCATAGAAGCTAACATTGGAACCAGAGTCCTTGGCCAGCCTTGTGGACAAAATGCTACCAGAATTTTAGGCCATAGTCCTCACTCTTGGCATCCCTACACCACATTCTACTACTTGCCACCTTGTGAGCTCAATCAGATAGACAGCTCGTGGTAAAGTAAGCAAAGAACGTATCCATTGTGACCACTCTGCAAAAGAACAGGTTGATCGGCATTTTACATTCTGTTCTAGAGGTACTGATGAGAGCTTCTGTACTATACAGTGGAAGGATAACAGCAAGGACAGAGGAGGTACAGTCAAATAGTCTTTAAAAAACTGTTTCAGTTGATCATTATCATGGGTCTGGTTCTATAAGGAAACGTTTATTACTTGAGGGAGCCATTCAGTTTCCATTGTGGAGACCTACCTGCAAGGCTCTCTGTTCCTAGCAGCTGAGATAGCTGAAAAGAAGTGACTCAGGGAAAGAGTAGGCCTGAGGAACACAGTGAAGTCATTTGGGCAGTGACTGGGTACTCCTTGAAGCCTCAATTTTAAAAGGTCCCTTTGTTATATGGTGGAGCAGGTTTTGTAAGACAAAAGCCAGCATCTAATGGAAGAAAAACTGCTATCATACTAGCTAACTAGTTTTTTTTTTTTTTTTTGAGAAAACTTATAAGGGAGGGGGAAAGCTGCTTGTTGATTGAACAACAAAAGGCAGAATTTGGGGGTTCTTTTGTGCATGTATAGATAGATGGTCACCACTCTACAGGTCACATTTTTCTCCTTTGGAGGGGAGGAATTCAGCATATTCACTGCAACAGATCCTGACTTTATGGGACCATAAGATTAGAAGCTGTTTTCAGAAGATCCTTTACTGGCTTCTATGGGCTTTTCCTAAAAGATAACTTAGGGGTTTTCATGTAAGAAATTTATGTGTAAGTGCATTCATACTTTAGCTTATTTTATTGGCTCTCTCTCATTAATGTTCTCTCTATCCCAGAGTGGGCCCTTTCCTCCTTTTCATATTCTTTACTTCTTCGCTTGTAAAAAGATGTTCATGATTCCCAGTCCAAAACTGCAAAACTACCACTAGGAAAAACTGAAAGAGCTTTCAGATACAATACATAATAAGAATAGTTGATTTGCATTTCCCTGGCAGCTAAGGACATCGAACATTTCTTTAAGTGTTTCTAAGTCACTTGAGTTTCCTCTATTGAGAATTCTCTTAGATCTTTACCCAATTTTAACTGGGTTATTTGTGGCTTATTTTTTATATATATTTTCTTGAGTTCTTTAGATATTTTGGATATTAGTCTTGTATCAGATGTAGAGTTGGTAAAAAAAAATGTTTCCCATTCTGTTGGGCTGCCACTTTATCCTAATAATGTTGTCTTTTGCCTTACAGAAGCTTTTCAACTTCATGTGGTCCCATTTATTAAATGTTTATCTGAGTGCCTGCACGAATGGTGTTGGGTTCAGGAAGTGTTCTCCTGTGCCAATCCTGCATCTTTCAGAATGGCTAAGATCAATAATATATGTGGCAGATCATACTGGCCAGGATGTGAAGCAAGGGGAATACTCCTCCACTGCTGGAGGGAGTACAAACTTGTATAGCCACTATGGAAATCTGTGGCAGTTCCTCAGAAAGATAGGAACTGATCTACCTCCAGATAGAGCTGTACCACTCTTGGGCATATACCTAAAGGACACACCCCCATACTACAAGGACACTTGCTTAACCATGTTCATTGCTGCTCTGTTTAAAATAGTCTGAAATTGGAAACAACCTAGATGTTCCTCAGCACAAAAATGGATAGAGAAAATGAGATACATTTACACAATGAAGGGTTACACAGCTGTTCAAAAAAGACTATGTGAAAATTTCAGGCAAATGTACAGAACTAGAAGAAATCACCCTGAGTGAGGTAACCCAGACCCAGAAAGTCAAACATGGAATGTACGCACTTATATGTAAATGTTAGCTGTGAAGGCAATGACAACCACCAAACTATAATCCATAGACTCAGAGAGGTTAGTTATAGAGGAAGAGACTGGATCTCCCTGGGAGGGGGAAGTAGAATAGATTTCATGGGTGAACTGGGGGCAAAGGAGACAGAAACATAAGGATAAGGTAAGGAAGGTGAGGGAATATGGGTAGAGACAGCTAGAATTGAGGGACATATCAGGGGTAGTCTCAAACCTATCACAGTGGAAACTTCCTAAACTATATTAAGGTGATCCCAATGAAGTGTCCAAAGAATGGGGGCAATGAGTCCCAACTGGCCATCTCTTCTTACCAAACAAAGCTTCCAATACTGGAAGTGAGTTATACCCAATTGAGTTGTTGGCCAAAGGGGTCCCATGGAAATCCCCAAATAACACAGGTTATTGCCAAGACAAAAGTTTGCCCTCTACAAATTAACAGGAAGGCCCTATTGCTGAAGACAATACCCACACAACTCATTGAACATGGAGAGGGCAAGTTGTTGGTTACATAGTACTTTTACCCTACGTTCTATTGTCTTTGGTATGGGAAGATATTCTGAAGTCTACTAAAAGATAAACATAAACACTGACTCAACCACAAACCTTTGATCCACAATCTGTCCTGTCTGCAAAATATGCTAGGGTGATGATGGCGCAAAGCCTGGGCGAGTAACCAACCAATGTCTGATTTGATTTAAGGGCCACTCCACTACATGAGATGGAACCCATACCTGACACTGCTTGGGTGACCAAGTACCAAAGACTAGAGACCTGGGGTAAAACCGATACTACTGCTCTTAAAAAAAAAAAGTAGTGATAAAATGACTCCTAATGACATTCTGCTCTACTCATAGTTCAGTGCCTTATTCAGCCATCATCATAGAAGCTTCTTCCTGAAGCAGATAGGGATGAATACAGAGATCCACAGCAAGACATCTCACACACACACACACACACACAGAGAGAGAGAGAGAGAGAAAGAGAGAGAGAGAGAGACAGACAGACAGACAGACAGACAGACACAGACACAGACACAGACACAGACACAGAGAAACAGACAGAGAAAGGCACACCTTGGAACACTCAGCTCTAAATGGGATGTTTCCATCAAATCCCTCCCCTCAGAGCTTAGGGAACCCTATAAAGAGGAGGCTGAAGGAGTGTAAGAGCCAGAGAGGATGGAGGACAGCAGGAGAGCACAACCCTCTGCATCACTGAGCAATGTGAACTCACGGAGACTGAGGCAGCAAGCATGGGACTTACATGGGTCAGCACCAGGTCGTCTGCATATATATTATAGCTTTCAGTTTAGTATTTATATAAGACTCCTGAATGTGTGAATAAAGTGGATCTCTGATTCTTTTGACTTCTCTTAGGACTCTCTTTCTTCTGTTGAGTTGCCTTGTTCAAATTTGTTGTGATAGCTTTTGTTTTATCTTACTATTTTTTATCTTGTAATGTTTTATTATTTCTTTGAAGCCTGTTCTTTTCTAATGAGAGACAGAAAGGGAGTGGATACAGATGGAAGTGGATGTGGAGAGGAATTGTGATGAGTGGAGGGAGGGGAAACTGAAATCAGGATATATTGTAGGAGAAAAGAATCTGTTTTCAATAAAAGGGGAGAATAATTGGTCTCATCTTAGAAGCCAACTTTGTTCTAATGATACTTGCTGTGTGGTTTGGGTTGTTAAACTGAATTCTGAGGCCTTGTCTTTCCTCAGTAGAAAAGGATGTCATGATTGTTAAGTATTGTCCACAAATGGTGTGAAAACAGAATGTGGGAGCTGGGATGACAATTATTTTTTGTGACTTTCCATGTTCTACCAGAGATCTCTCAATTAGCCTTCCATCTATGTGATGAAGTACAACCATGACTGAGTACTCTGTTATTGAAAGATAGTACCAACAGTTGAGTAATACGTTCGACCTCTCTCATTAAAAATGATGCAATAACATACTTCACATACTTTTCTGCTTAGTAAGGCAAAAATTTCAGACCATGATGGAGGTGGTTTAATAAGTAAGTAAGTAAAATCCCTATTCATGTGCCTGATGTCACCAAAAACACTTATTTCAAGTCAGGACAGTAAATGTACTAAAATGTAGCTAGGTTTCCTAAGTAACAGAATTAGGGGAATATTCTCATTACCTCCTTCTATTAGCAATGATGATGGTATCAACTAGCTTTCATCATCTAGTGGTAGGTGAGTCCAGACCATAAATGCAGCAGCATCGTTTTCTGTATAATTATAATTGGGGGTAGTCCAGGAAATTTGGTTCCTAATATACAAGAGTTAGATTGAAAATTGCATGCCACAGAGACTATAGAGTAGAAAGATTTAAAGTAAGACATCACAATGTCAAACAATTTTCCTTTGAAAGCCTAACAGTTGGGGAAAGTTAACATTGCAGTTAGTTTAAATGTCCGTTCTATGTCTAAGTGTTTCTTTAAAAAATATGTCAAGATAAAAGTGATTTATGATGCCCCACAAAATGGTTCAAGCCTATATTCCACCAGATCTGGACAAAGCTAAAGACAGGTGCCTAGAAATAAGAAGATCAATAAGAATTCGTAGATGACAGGCAATCTTAACAGCCAAGATATCAAAGACTGAAAGAAAAAATGAAGTTATTAAGAAGAAACCAAAAGTCAATTCCATATGGAGCAAGAACAAAAGCTTTGGAATGAAGTTGGAGGGCCCCAAGGACCTGAAGATAATGACAGCATCCTAAACTATTTATTTGTCCAGTGAAAACACAAAGAGACAAATACTTAAGTGTGGCTCTGAGTTTTTGAGTTAGGAAGAAAGTAAAATTTAGAGAATGATCAAGTGATAACTGGTGACTAAGTCCAGCTAAGTTATAAGGTCTCCATGAACAAATCACTTCACTCAGGAAGGGTCTGTTTAGGGTTTTCTCTTTTTCCTCACTGCTTTATAAAAGTGAAGTTAGTCTTTTACATACCTGAACATTGAAAAAAACAAAGTTGTTTTATCTATGATGAAATTCAAATTCAAAATAATACTAAATCATTAAGTGTAAAGTCAATAGTTTTTGTTATTTTTATGGTGACAACAAAATAAAACTTTGATATGTTTTGATAAAAGTTTAAAACATTAAAACTACCTTTTATAAGGTTTTGTTAGCATATAAAAATACTCATTTTCCTTTTTAAGTAGTCCAGGGATCTTTGTATTTAATTTCAATTATTTTCTTCTCATTCTTGCTCTTCACCATTGAGGGGAAGAAAGAAATGACTGTGGGAGGGAGGGAGGGAGGGAGGGAGGGAAGAAGGGAGAGAGAGCAGAGAAATGGGTTAACATAGTATCTCTCCATTGTTAGTCGTTTTTGTTTGGAATCAATCTGGTTCATATACCTGGAAGCTGTGTCTTTGGAGTACAGCCTCTGGAGCTTAAGGAAACTTCAAAGGTTGTAAACATGTTAACATTGCTTAGCAGTAATATGGGGAATCTTAAGCAATGAGAACACAGATCTCCAGCTCCTCTATGGAAAACAGTCAAGTTTGCTTCTGAGATATGTGTCTGAAGCCAGGCAGATCCAGGTTCTGATTTTTAGGGCAGTTTTAACAAAGGATGTGGTATTTATTTGTCCAGATTACTTTTCTTCTACGTTATATGATTAAACTGGCACTTGCTCTTGAAAATGCAAATCATAATTTCACTTCAGGGCCTACAGTAGACTCATTTTTCTGTCCTATTACCTTATCCTAAAATATTAATTAATAATGTAAGGTACAGAATCATCCAGACTTCAGTTTGTGGACATGTATGAGTGACTGTAAATTCTTCTCCATTTCTTCTGAATCTGGAACTTTTTCTGTTATGTTATATTCATTGCTGCCACCATCATAGCTAACCAGTTGCTCAAACGTGAAATCTCAGAATGTGTATTAGCTTCAGCAACAATAAGAAAATACTACAGACTGGATGGTTTAAGCCATAAGAAATTTATTTTTCTCAGTTATAAAAATCTGGATATCTGAGATTAAGTTGTCTTAAATATAGCCTTTTTCTAAAAACAAAACAAAACAAAACAAAAAATCCAGCATGCTTAATGCCTCTTCGTTTTTATCTGTGTGTGATACACAGCACATGTGCATGTGTATACACTCACGTGTACATGTTTGTGAACATGGGCACATGCATGATATATCCAGAGGACAATTTCAGGTATAGTCCTTACCTACTTTGTTTAAGATAGGAATTCTTGTTCACAACAACATACACCAGAGTAAGTAACCTATAAGATTGTGGGGATTCACTTGCCTCCACCTGCCCTCTTATTGTAAGAGTATTAGAACTACAGATGCAACCACACCTGACTTCAGTTAGGCACTAGGGATCGAAACTCAGGTTCTCTGTTTGCAAGACAAGTGCTTTATCCACTGACCCAAGTACCCAGCCCTTTCCTTTTTCTTTGAAGCACATCACACCTACTGTATTAGAGTCTCAGGATTTGACCTCGTTGAAACTTAATTATCTCTTTAAATAATTAAATCAAATCAAACTAGGAGTTAAAGTATCGGTATATGAATTTTGACAGACAAAATTAAGTCCATAGCAGGATTATTAGTGTTATAATCCCAGAATATCATATATCACCAAGACCGGTTCAGTATAGACACTTAAGAGTTTCTTGAACTGACCAGAGTCATTCCAGTTCTACCACAGGTACCTGGTTTATCATGATCATCTTTTGTCCGAATAAATATAACTATTGCCTAACTTGTGTCTTTTCATCTATTCTCTTCTAATGCTCCTTTTATTTATAATTTTGTTTTTGAAACTTTCATACATGTATACAATGGAATAGGATCACACTTCACATGGTCTTCAATCAACCGGAGTAACCACCTCAAAACTGAATAGGTCATACTCCTTTCATATAGCATTCCTACCTCTTATGGCCTGATCGCCTTTCATACTTAGGATCCTA
The DNA here is from genome assembly GCA_902168325.1 of Peromyscus nudipes. Lineage (NCBI taxonomy): Eukaryota > Metazoa > Chordata > Mammalia > Rodentia > Cricetidae > Peromyscus > Peromyscus nudipes. The sequence continues at coordinate 39,806 of CABHPH010133618.1, forward strand.
CCTTCTCTTGGCTCCCCAACCTTCACATACTCCAGGCCTATGTTTATTTTGCTTTCCATTTCACACTGGCCTGGATTCAGTTTTCCAAAAGTCTTTCATTCCCTTTAAGCTTTTGCACAGGCATTTCCCCACTCTTACTCCCTCCCTCAGGGGAGACTTTCTTGATCTTCATGACTAGAGCATTCCCCTTAATTATACATTTATATAACTACTTTTAAGACTCATCACAGTTGCAATTTTAATTTATTTATGAGCTTATTTGATTATTGTCTGCTTTTCCCCCTAGACTTTAGCCCCTTCAAAGTATAGCTGTAAGGGTTGAATGAGATAATGAATGTAAAATACTTTATCCAGAGCATGGCCCTTAGTAAGTGCTGAATTGATTTTAGTTTTTATCCTTATTAGGGTGGAAGAATTTTCATCCATTACTTATATTCCATTGGTTGAGTTGAGTTTTCAATCATAAGTACATCATTTTTTTGAAATCTCTTTTGAAATGTTGCTATTGTCTATTATAGTGAACTCTTAATAAATGTTGGCTAGTAATATCATTATTATGTAGTCTCAGACTCTCTGGAAGGGATTCCAACATTTTGACAACACAACATAATATCATTTTCCACAGACATGTTAGACCACATTCACAGCTATGTTTGAACACATTTGGGCCACAGGACATAGGTTGAACATGCCTGATAGTTTTTCTTTGTCACTTAGTATTCCATGACCTTAGATAATTTGCATGCCTTCTCCCATAATGAGATTGACTTTTCCAAGTTGCTTCCAAAATTAGCTAAATGCAATGCTTTGTATAGAACAATAGTGGTACATACTATTTCCCTTCGTGTTCTGTGCAGAATATTCATGCGTACTTGTTTTACAATTGCAGGAAGCAAATGGCATCTTAGAAAAAGGTATTATTTTATTTTATACTCAAATTCAAGCTTTGCCTTTAGTATGAGAGAGCTGATTTCACAGTTGCTTTGAGAGGCAACACAGTGCTCTCTCCTCAGTTGTCTCATAAACCAACTTGTCCTTCAGTGATGTGGCTAAAAGGAGTGCCGACTTGAGCAGCTATTTCCTGCTGGCAATGTTCAAACCCAATGCACCCACCTCCATTTCCAGCTTGCCTTTGTCTTTCCTATGCTTGGCAGCTGGGCCTTCAACACTAATCCAGATGGAGCTGCTTTAAGACAAAAATATAGGAAACATCCAAATTTCAAAAACATCAATTTGGGAGTGATTATTCTCATTACTGGATTCTATCTTGACAAAAATGGTAAACCATGGGATTACTTTAAACAGTGATCTCCCCCTAGTGAATTCAATGTTCTGTCACACATCATTAACTAAAAGAAAGGATGTGGAGGAGAGGAAAGCCAGCTGAAAAGCAGGAGCAAAACCACTGAAGTTGCAGCTTTAGAAACCATGCCTTGGTAAAACAATTGTAAATCAACAGTAAGCAACTTTGAAATGCTAAGTCTGCGGAGTCATAGGAAACAACTGACAAAGCCTTCACTGTGTACACCTTTGCAGAGTCTGCTTTGCTTCCCAGAGTCAAAGAATGCCAAGGAACACCACAGTGACACTGGAAAGTCACCTGAACTTTGCTACTATTTAAGAACCTGACTGTCACCCGGAAAGGGCAGGAAAGGTGAAAGAATGTAGCCCCCAAAGAAGGGAAAGATAGACTGTGGAGGCTATTACCATTCAGTTGCAAACCCTGTTCTTTGGTTTCTTTGTTGTTGTTTTTAAGACAGTATCTAATACCAGGAAATAGTTAACACTACAAATTTCTTGTATCTGAATTCTTATTCTTATACTTTGCTTAATGGCTTTGTGACCTGGGAAAATTATTTAATTTTATGATTTCTATTTCCTTATAAGTAAAGAAATAGTATATTTTGAAAGGTAGAAAGAATAAATCCTTACATAATACTTAGTTTTCTACCAGGCACAGAATAGGCACTTAACTGACTTAACTGGAAATTCTGTAATTGTTAAATGTTCTATGATCATTAATATTACATACTGGCTTCAGAATCACAGCTATAAGCACTCCATATTAAATTCATTGTGTCTACATAAAGTATCCGTATTTCCAATAGTTGGTATTAGAAAAAGACATGGTTGCAACACAGTATACTTCTTAAGCAGAAAAATAATGGTTTCTAAAAACAAGAGCATGTAGTGGGAATTCTAACTGGTTTTAATAATAAAAACTCAGAGTCAGATATTGGGGTAAATGCTGAAAGATCAGTAAAGGAGCCAGCCACTACAGAGACTTCTTCCCTCTACTGAATCCTCAGATTGAAGCTCTTGTCTCCACCCTCCCTCATCACTTCCTCTCTCTGCCCAGCCATATCACTTCCTATTTCCTCATCCCTAGTGCTGGGATTAAAGGCATGTGTCTCCCAAGTACTGGGATCAAAGGCATGAGATTGCAGGTGCTGGGATTAAAGATGTGTGCCACCACTGCCTGGCCTCTAGTGGCTAGCTCCACACTCTGATATCCAAGCGAGCTGTTATTTGTTAGAGCACAAACAAAATATCACCACAAGAGTAAAGTGAATGGTAGTTTTTATGAAAAGTATGTTAAAAACAAAAAAAACCATAAGAGAACTATAAATTTCACTGACTCTTTTTCTATTTTGAGGATAAAAGAAAAAGTCTTAGCCTTATTTAGAACAAATTATTTGGCCCCAGACGCCCAGAAACAACCATCTGCATCTTCTTAGATGTGTGTAAAATTAAGTATCATTTCTCAGTATTTACATGGGGATTTTTTTGACAGCTCCAATTCATACTATGAAGACAGACCACTGTGATTGTCAATTTGGCTCAATCATTGTCAAAATACAAATCCCTTTAATAAAATAAATGATCTCCCTGTGGTTGTGGTATCATGAACCATCTTTTTAACTGAATTGATCATAATAAATCCAGTAAAGCAGATGGACATTTCACCCTGCCAGCCAGAAAAATAAAAAAATAGCTAGATCTCTCACATAGCTTTCAGTAGATAGAATGAAATCTACCACCTAGGGAGTCATGACTGTGCAATATAATTTTCCCACATAAAAGCCTGACCATGTTCTCCCAGCAGCCATCCAACATGAGTATCTATTCATTCATACTACTCTGCTCTGGCATATACTAAGAAAATTACAGTTTCCCTGCTTTTTTGAAGAGCATTCTTGGTAACAGAGATTTGAATGTTAGCATTTGCTGTTGTCTGTGAAAGTCAAACTGCTTACACGCTTCTCTGTATTTGAGTCCTGTCCTCTTTTCCCAGTCCTAAGAACACCATAATATTTAAATGTGCCTTCCTGCATACATAGCTTATCATTTTCATGTCTTACACTCTTTTGGGAAGCAAGTCTAATTGTAATTTCCTCCTTCACTTTTTAATTATGAAAACATAAAATTAGATTATAGAAGATAATGGAACAAATGCTCATGAACACAAAATCTGGCACATATTTTTTCCTTAATGTTTAAGTTCCTGTATCTCATTTCTCACAGGATAGAAACAATCATTTATGCAAATCCTAGGTTTATTCTTTAACCGAATGTTTATACATGTATTTTATATTCTTATGCCTTTAAAATTAGTTCTAGAATTATTTTATGTGCTTGAAAGATATATATATATATATATATATATACATACAGTGATAGTACTTTATGTAATCCCGCAACTAACCTCATTTAGTTAGTAAGTACATTTTTACTTCCATTCCTGAGATAATTATACTTAGTTACCCAGCATTCCATGATTCATCTAATTCTCTGTTAAGCAATTTCTAATTTCTCTCTGTGTTACACTAAGCATCATTCTACTAATCTCCTTATATATATTTACATGAACATCTTCAGATTTACCAAAGTTTTTATTCCATTTGTTTTTCAACCAAACAAAAAAATACATTTATGTTAGTATGTCCAATTGTTCCACCTTTTTGTGCACTATCTCTCAATCATATGTTTCTAGATATATCTTTTAATTATTACATAAAATTTAACCAGCACTTGTGATACACACTTAAATCTGAGAAATAAAATGGCAGAGAAAAGAGGCTCATAATATCAAGACCTGCCAGGACTATATAGCAAGACTCTGTCTCAAAAAGTGTTGAATAAAATGAATATACCAGCATTTATGTTTTACTTCACAAATTGATAGATATTTGGAGTTTTATCTCTTATGAATAGAGCTGTTACAATATCCAGAAAGGTCATTATGCGACATTACAGCCTATCAAGGATAGAAGCATGTTCATTTCTGCTACATAATTATTCCTTCTCGTTAGCATCTGCCTTTCAAGCCTATTTAAATTTCAATAGTGATATACTTTACTCAACATTGCTATTTTTAGAGAAGAATATGGTAAAGACTTCCAACATATTATAAGTATATTACTTTGCCATTTCCTACCCTTCTACTTCTTAACTTGGGTGTTAACCTACCAGTGGTTCAAATTTTTATGGTCCAGAAAGTCTTCACTGTACTTCAAGGATTAGTGTGGTGCCTCTCAATTGGACTCCTATGCCCCACTGTGCTGACCTTGGTTAGAACACTTGTACATTTTCAACCTCCTGCCTGAATCAAAGAGAAATAGAATAATTAAGTAAAAGTCTGTTTCCTAGTCTACATGAAGGACTGAACCTATGTCAGCACATATTTTTTCAGATTACAGTTCCAAACTATAAGGAATGGTGACAATTCAAAGCCCAAAGATAATATGGGAAAAAGTAAACTTTATTTTAAAACAAAGCAACAAAAAGAAATGATTTTGTCTTTTTCAATATCCTATAATCACCATCTATGCTGGTTTACCCTAATTACATTACATTTTTGTTTGAAAAATTAGTTATCCCAAAACTTTCAACTGGATAACACAATGAACAAGTATATTTAACATGAATAGATGTAAATTGCTGTAATTAGACTTAAAAATTGAGCATGATACAGAAGAGCTGGAATAATATCAGTGTACGTGAAAAGACCTCACTGCTTTCTTTGAATATAAGACTCGACACAAATCAATAATGATGCATGGTCACCAAAATTAAAATGCATTTTTGGTTACACACTAACAATTCAATTACTACTGAACAGGATTTTGAAACAATGAAACATTGACTTCATTTCAAGGTATTTCATTTCAAGAAGACCATATAAAAATATATTAAAAACTATGTTCCAATGTAGTATGTGAGGACAAGGAAGATTGAAATGGTGTGTTAAAATTATGACAGTGGAAGGAACTAATGTTTTTGCATACTAAAATGGAATACATAAAATGTAAGTTTTAAAATATTCAGTTCTTCAGGTTTAGAAAACACACACATGCCGGGCGGTGGTGGCGCACGCCTTTAATCCCAGCACTCGGGAGGCAGAGCCAGGCAGATCTCTGTGAGTTCGAGGCCAGCCAGGTCTACAGAGCGAGAGGAAAGGCGCAAAGCTACACAGAGAAACCCTGTCTCGAAAAAAAACAAAAAAAGAAAGAAAGAAAGAAAGAAAGAAAGAAAGAAAGAAAGAAAAAAAAAAAAAGAAAGAAAGAAAGAAAGAAAACACACACATATGTTTGTTTCATTTGGGTCAGCTATTGGGACCAAACTTTCAAGAACTTGCTACACTGGAATTGAGGAAAGCTATTACAGACTCTAGCTATCCACCTGTGGAGTCAATTAGGCATGAGATCCTCTAATATGAGAACAATAAATCGGTTTCAATGGCAACAACAAAGATTTTTTTAGTTCAGGTTTTTGGTTCCCAAACTTTCCTGAACAATGAAATGACCTGGCTCCCATTTTACACAATATAATTTAATTGATAATGAGATTCAATTTAAGGAACAGGGAGATATAAAACTCTGTATGTAATTTGAATGTACTATTAAGTCTAAAAACCATTGCTTTGTGGTATTATTTTCCCCTAGCATATCCATCTTTTTTTTTTATCTACTACCTACCAAGAATGCAAAGCAACTCACACTATCACAAAAGCTGTTTCATAGATAAAGTCTCCACTCCTAATAATAATGAACAGAAGTGAAATCACTTAGCTCACACTAAGATGACTTTCCCAGGGTCATAACCTCGGTAAGTAATATTGGATTTAGTGTATGAAATCAAGTACATTTCATTTGGTAGTACACTGTACATAACACTTTACACACTATATGAAGGTAGTGACAACCTCAGTAGCCAGTTATTGCAAACTTGCCTTGAAATCATATCTTAGCATATCAGTTGATATTTTAAATGTACCTGGGAAATGGTTATTTATCACAACCATGTAGTGAATACACATTCATCTTCTCCATTACTTTCAGGAATAAAGCTGGCAACTGTATCTCTTATAAAGAAGCAAGCCTTCAGAATTCAACAGAGTAAGCTCTGACTGATTCAGTAACTTTATTATAAACAACCAGTCAATGTGATTATTCCTAGGCTGCATAAATGAAATTATGATAGCTATAGTGAAAGAAGTAATTATACAGGCTTGGTTTTTAGTCAGAACATAAAAAATTATTATATATTGTTTCTGAGTTCTACTACTCATTTTAATCCTACAGTGAAATATTTAATTTTTTTCATAAAATATATTTTGATTATGCTTTTTCCCTCCTCCAAAATCTTCCCAGATCCTTCTTACCTTCCTACTCACCCAAATTTATGTTCTCTCTCTGTCTCAAAAGAAAAAAAATAAACATCAATAAAACTACAAAAACAAAAATCAAAACAAGTAAAGGGCCAGTAAGACAAAAAAAGATGCCAAAATGAAATATAAGTGTATACAGAGAGACAGAGAGAGTGACATACAGACACAAAGACACAGACACAGACACAGACACAGACACACACACACACACACACACACACACACACACACATACACACACAAAAAAGCAAAACGCAAACAAACAAAAAAAATCTTGGAGCTCACTTTGTTTTGAACAACTACTCCTGGACATGGGGAGTGCCGTGGAGTGTAGTTGAAACATCCAATGACATTCCATTGGACAAAACTGATTTTCCACTAGCCAGCAGGTATCAATTCCAAATAGTTTCTTTGTTCGGGTTGGGATCCAACAGTAAAGCATTGCAAGCCCACAATAAAATATCTAAAACAATTAAGGCCAGTCATCTTTCAAAACTTTGGCACTGGAGAGATGATTCAGTGGTTATGAGCAATGACATTTGTTACATAGGACCCAGGTTTGATTCCCAGCTCCCATATTGTGACTCATAACCATCTGTTAACCCCAGTCCCAGGGCATCGAATGACCTCTTCTGACCACAAAAGCCAAGAGACATGAAGGTTGTACACAAATGTACATGCAGGCAAAATACTCATAGATACAAAATAATAAAATAAATGAATCAAAAAATTTTAAACACTTAAAAATGTAAAAATCAAATTTTTATGTGTTTTAAAATATTTAGTGCTCATATAATCCCTCCTCTCTCTTGCCGATTGGACTCCCGGAGCTCCATCTGGGGCTTGGCGGTGGATCTCTGCATCTGCTTCCATCAGTCACTAGAGGAGAGTTCTATCACAACAGTTAGGGTGTTCGGTCATTCGATCACCAGAGTTGGTCAGTTCGGGCTTTCTCTCGACCATTGCCAGTAGTCTATTGTGGAGAGATATTGAGACCATGATTGGAAAAAGCACAGGGACAAAAAAACCAAACTAGTGGAAACACATGAACTATGAACCAATAGCTGAGGAGCCCCCATGGAACTGGATCAGGCCTTCTGGATAAGTGAGACAGTCGGTTAGCTTGTACTAGTTAGGAGGCCCCCAGGCAGTGAGACCAGGACCTGTCCTTTAGTGCATGAGCTGGCTTTCTGGAACCTGGGGCCTAGGCTGAGACATTTTCCTCAGCCTTGGTGTAGGGAGGAGGGGACTGGACCTGCCTCAACTGAATCTACCAGGCCGAGCTGAATCCCCAGGGGAGTCCTTGCCTTGGAGGAGGTGGGAATGGGGGGTGGATTGGGAGTGAAGGTTGGGGGGTGGGAGGAGGGAGGACAGGGGAATCCGTGGCTGATATGTTTAATTAAATTAATTATAAAATAAAGAAGAATATGTAGAGAGCTGCGTGGAGCCGCACCCTGAAATTGACACTGGCTTCCGCCCTCCGCCCTCCCAACGGCGAGTGCTCTCTGTAAAAAACAACTCCTTATTTGGGCATGGCTAGAATGGTATGTGGCTTGTGCACGTGTGGACCAATGGACAGCGCCCACGTAGCTGTCCAGGATTGGTAGCCCAGGCCTATTTAAGGGCTGGGAGGGGCTTACCCAGAGAGAGACGACATTTGTAAAAAGGTCCTGAATAAACCGCAGAAAGAAGAGCTCGGTGTT
>CABHPH010133619.1:6976-40943 GCA_902168325.1 Peromyscus nudipes
CTCTCTCTCCTTTCCCTTCCTTCCTTCCTTCCTTCCTTCCTTCCTTCCTTCCTTCCTTCCTTCCTTCCTTCTCTCTCTTCCTTCCTTCCTTCCTTCCAGCAAGCATACATCAGCAGTGTTTTTGTACACTTCCTGTTGAGTCACATCTAGAGCATATAAAGTCTGGTTGTCGTTGTATGCTGTTGTGGCTGACCTGTCATCATAGCTGACATACTGTTTTTAAAGAACGATGTTAGATGCAGAAAATGGTACTTGTCTCAATGTAGAAAACGAAGCGTCAAAGGAGAGATCCATAGCTTTGCTTTGGGGAGGGGAACATATGCAATGTGAAGAGCAGACTTTCGTGTTTAACACAGCAGAAGACTCACAGAGAAGAGTGTCTTTGTCCCCTGTTTAGGATTTTGCTGTCAGGTGTCTTGAGGAGTAATTTGCTGGCTCATGATGACAAAATGTGTTCAGATTTCAGGCACTTCTCTCTCCGCCTCTGCTTTCCCTTTCACTGAGAGTAAGTAATGGTTCATTTCATCTTGCATATGTTTCACTTTTTAAAATGTTCCTGCTAGCTGCCTTTCAAACGTCAGTGAGAGTTTAGGGGCGTGGAAAGCAGCCGGGAGGAGGATGCGGCTGTGGTCTTGGTGACGATGAGCTTTGTGGATTTGCAGTTCCTTAATGACTGCTGCTCTCTGTGTTTTCACATCTTTGTTTTTCTCTTCCCTCCATCCTCTCTAGCTGGTGATCAAGTCCCAGACTCCCACGTGCCATCCATCCATCTGTGAGTTGGCCCTGTGCAGCCCACTCCGGCCAGCTGTTATGCTCTGAGAGCTTGATGAACTCCCAGGCCTTGGGGTCTGAATCGACCCATACGTCTTCCAGAAGCACTTGCTTAAAGGGAATCAAGTTTGTTTCATGTAACTTTACAGCTATATTTCTTCTCAGACAAGTAGGCCAAGTGGTTTCTCAATGGGAAATTGCTTTTCCTAAACCATTGTACAGTATCTGCAATTGCTTGTCTATTTAAGTGAAATGAATGTAGCTGAGCCGACATCTTGGGTAAGAGATAATTTCCCATTTTTCAAATAAAGGAGAAGCACAGCTCTGAGTAATTATATCTTGTAAATGGTTTTTAAAATTCCGTCAATCCTTAGTCAATCCCATTTCAGCCTCTGTCCACCTGGTGATCCCTAAAGATAGACTGATGAAAGTTCCCATAAATGGCGCTCTTTGGGCCTTCCTCCCTTTCCTGTGGGTATATAAGAAATTGCAAGCGTTTGTTATCAAGTGCGGACCCATCCTTGCGTGGGCTGGGGAGCAGACGGGCGTGGAGAGGAAGCAACATGCTCTGTTCTCTCTTGTATGTCCCTCTGTGGGTGCGTGTGGGTCTGGCTACACAAATGGCCAATATTTCTTCATTGGTTGGAAAATAACTGAAAATGGACAGATGTAGACTGCTCTGATTTCAGTGATGCTGTGTGGAGAACTTAGAAGAAAATAGTCACTTTCTCAAGCGGGATATCAATAGCATTGTTTAGAAGCTTTAAACAATGGTATAAAACATTTTAAAAAATTGTTTTCAAAAACAGGATTTTACTATATACATTAAATATCTGTGGTTGGCCTGGAACTTGAGATCTTCTTCTTGAGTGCTGGAATTGCAGATATGCAGCTAAGATTTAAGTTTAATTAATTAATTAATTAATTTAAGTTTAATTAGTTAATTAATTAATTAATTAATTAATATTAAGTGTGTATATGTGTGTGTGTTTGTCTGTATATATGTCTATGCACCATGTACATGCCTGGTGCCTATGGAGGCCAGAAAAGGAAACTGGAATTATAGATGGCTGTGTGCTCTCATGTGCATAGCTGGGAATCGAACCTGGGTCCTCTGGAAAAACAGCCAGTGGTCTTAACCATGGGGACATCTCTCCAGCTCCCAGCTTTTAAGTTTTTACATCCCATTATTAATAGAGTTACTGAAGTATACCACCCAAGACTCTGATGCCTGGGAGAAAAAAAACTTTCAAACATAGATAATGATCAAACTTGCCTTCTTTCTCGCCTGATCACGATGATAAACTGAAGACAGAGATTGAGAAAACGGTCCTTTCCTTCAACTCCCCATGCTTTGACACGAGCTGCCTCAGGGTTAACCTATGGAAGAATCCAGGTGGCAAAGAAAGACTGGAAACTCCCCTGTCTGGGCTTCACAGGACAGATGCAGCTTGCACGAGCTGGCTTGCAAAGGAAGACTGGAAGCCTTGAGCTCCCAATGGACTCAACATGCACAAGGAAAGCCTGAGCTGTACAACTTGGGGGAGCTGAGTGCTCTATAAATGTCCTACCAGGTCCAACTCCTGGTAGCCTAGGGCCTCAGGGTTCTTCCTTAGCTCCCTAGCCCACTCATTCTTGGGAGTGGTTTCCTTTCTTTATAAGCTGTCTTTATTTCTAACCATGTTTCCATGATGCAATCCTTTGTCCCCTCCCCTCCCCTCCTGTCATTTTCTTCTGGGTGATGCCAGAACCTCAGTGTACCCTTTCCTGGTACTTTGGGTTTGCTTACTCATGGCTGCTTGCCCACACCGTGTGGCTGACCACTGTGCTGGCTTCCCATCTTCCTCCTCTGGGCAGCTGCTGAGATTCACAGCTTGTCTGACCTGGGGTTCTTTTTCTTTTAAACTTATAAAATTGTCCCCCAGTTTCCATTTGATTCTGTTCTTAAATCCTTAATGAGACTAAGGACCCCAAGAGAGGACCTTGATTTCCCTGGTATCATGGGTAGAAATCAGAAGCCATGGGTCTTAAGATGTAGAACAGTCAAGAAGAGAGTTTTAGCTCTGCCCCGTCAGCCCCTCGATGGACTTAGCGCCGGCTAGCCTGCAACACCAGCTTTTCCATTTCTGCACACGTTTCTGCCTTCCAGGCTTGGGACTTAACGAGAGTAGGATGTTTGTTATTCGGATCACATGGCATCCGGCTGGCACAAAATAAATGTATGTTATTGACAGTGCCGAGAATTCTGGGATAGACAGCCGTGGGAAGCGTCTCAATCTTAGATGGATGGTAGAAGTAGCAGTCAGTAGGAAGGCCAGCTGCACCCACTTCTAAAATCCACTCAAGAAAGGGAGGGTGACCCACGCTGGTCACTGAACAGTCTTCCTGACGGCAGCGAAAGGCACGGTGGTAACCGATTGTGACAACCATCATTTGAAGGGCTCCTTGCTGTCAGAACCTAGTCCAAGGAAACAGAAATGCCAAGAAAAGGAACCTTAAGCCTGTGAGCTATGGGGAAGGTTAGATACAGGGTGGCAAGCCAAGGATGGAAATGTCAGAAATCGGGCAGGAGAACAGGGAGTCAAAGGCACGGCAGCAGCTAAGAATGCTTCCCATAACGTGGAAATTGGAGGGGTACAGGATGAGGAGGGAGAGGCAGGCCACTTTCAAGGGCAAACCACCCACAGCAGTGGACCCCCTGGAAATGGTAGCATTCAGCATCCTGTGCTTCGGAGCCCGCGGGAAGTCTTCAGAAAGGCAGCCATCTCCTGTGCCATCCCACGCCTGCACCCATTCAATTTAAAACTGGAAATGGCAATAGGGCTTGCGTGTCTGTGTTCTCAAGTCCAGGAAGCATCATGCTTTGCATCAGGCAGTAGAAAACAGAGCCTTCAAGTCTCAAAAGAATATTTCTTCTAAAAAAAAAAAGTAGCCTGCTGAAAATCAGGCTTATTAAATTCTCTTGTATGATCCAAATGCATTCTGGTTTTTCTCCTAGCATGCCAGGCTCTGACTCATTTGGAGAGAAAAACAGCTCCATGCTAAGCATTTTTTCCAGTGTTTGCTATCCCATAGAGTCTATATTTTGAAAGATTCTGTCAGCCAAACCGCACTTGAGACCGAGTCATATGTCCACCTTTCTTAATCAAATATCTAAAGCAAAGCTTTGCTTGGGGGATTTTCTGACTTCTGACAAAATTCTGGCCAATAGCTTGGTGTCTGAGGTTACCCCCGCCTCCACCCCCCCCCAGGTCACCATCTTTTGCTGAGACTGAGTTTGAATATGTTCAGGTGGGACATACACGCTGTCGCTTGTCACAGGCCACCTGTTCCCTGTGGAGTTACTTCTACTTCATGCACTGAGATGAAGGTCTCCTAAAGGCATCCATGGAGAAGAGAGTTTGTATTTCCACTCAGCTTTTGAATGAACTGAAAACACCTCTGGATCCTGCCTCTAATATCACAGCCCATAACCAGTCTGACAGCTTCAGGATGGGGGTGTGGGGGTCACAAGCGCATCTCCATGTGGCTTCTAATGGAGTGTTCAGACCCAAAGAGCATCTTAACCACTAACAATCTCTCAACAGGTCAACTGTGTCTGTCACGTTTCCATACTTTGTTCTGACTCTTGGACACTCATTTGGGCCACGACGTCCTTAAGGGCAGCTTTCGCTCGGTCAATATTGAAACGCACTATACACACCTCTGTCTCCATTTTGCTTGTTTCTTCAGTTCATTGTCTTTTTGATCTTTAGAGAGCAACAGATAAAAGAACTAGCTCCACCCCAAAAGGAAATGAAAATAAACTTTTAAAAACACATGCTGTAATGTCCGCCCCCACTGGCACCTTGTGTTAAGCAGAAAAAGGAAAAGGAAATTTGATTTGACTATTACAGGGGGAAAAAAATAAAGACTAAAAATCTGCCTAAAATGATCATGCCCATTTGATGCTGTGGTCAACAACTGTGCAAAATAGTGAAAATTTGTGAAAAATGGGTTTTCTATGTAATAATCTTAGCTACTTTTTAAAAATGATGAAACATGGTTTTAAAGTAACACTAATATTAAAATTCATACACCAAGTTTATTTTTGGAATTCTGCCTGGATTTAAAGAGGAGGCAGAAGGTCCAGGGATATCACTCAGGGTTAAAGGATTTGCTTAATATGTGCAGGGCTCCAGTTTCAAGTCACTTTGTGTGTTCATGCACACACACACACACACACACACTACACACACACACACACATACACACACACACTGCCTTTTTGCTGCACCTTCAGCTCAAGTAGAAATCAAATCCTAGGTGGTAATAAGGATAAAGGAGAATGATAGGATGTTTAGGAGTGAATCAGCCCAATGCATTATTATTTTATAGTATCATCCTGCCAAACCTTCAAACCTTTATTCCGTAAGTGCGGATGGTACGGAATTCAAAGTTTGAATGAAAAGAAAAGCACCCTCCTCAAAAAATAAATTCAAAGTTTGAATGAAAAGAAAAGCACCCTCCTCAAAAAATAAACAGCAACAAAACCCAAAGCCCACTTTACTCAGCTTTAATGTTGTAAATCCTGAGCATAATTTAAAAGGTGGGATAGCAAGTGTGGTTACAACGCTGAAGAATTTTGGATTGTACACTGTCTTCACCACTTAATATAAGTGTGGGGATCAGACTCTCCATGAGGGTCCATTCTGTGCTTCTGTGGCAGCTTTTGCATCTGTTCAGGCGGGCTTGCAGAGTAGGTAGTCTTAGGAGATAAGGCGTCTTGTTTCACAGCAGTGGGAAGATTGTTTTGTTAATCAAGACTTTAAAAATAATGTCTCCTGGGCCTGTGAGTGCTGTGGAATATTCCTTTACACTGCATAAATATATGTCACTGTGATTGGTTTAGTAGACAAGCGGAATGGCCAGTAGCTGAACAGGATAAAGTTAGGTGGGAAAGTCAAACTGAGAATGATGGGATGAAGAAGGGCGGAGTCAGAGGAGACCCCAGCAGATGCAGAGAAACAAGATTAGCATGCCATACTGAGAAAAGGTTCCAAGCCATGTGGCAAAGCATAGATAAGAAATATGAGTTAATTTAAATGTAAGAGTTAGCTAGTAACAAGCCTGAGCTATTGGCCAATCATTTGTAATCAATATAAGCCTCAGTGTGTTAATTTGGAAGCAGCTCCCAGGGTGAGAAAACTCCATCTACAAATGATGCCCAATGTCCAGGGCTATGTACATCCACATAAAGCCTGAAAGAGCTTAAAAAATGATTCTGAACACACAAAAATGGAGTCAAACTCGGCTTCTTGTTAGCCACTTTTTCTTGGGTAGACTCTGTTTGCTGGCAGCAAGCAGAGATGTGGCTCCTTTAAGAGATGGCTTCCTGAGTCAGCATTAGTGGCAAAAACTGTGCGGCTCTTTTGGGAGGTCTTGCTACCAAACACTGAAATGGGGTTCATGAGCAGCGGGTGGCACTTGTTCTACTTGGTGGCAGCGTGAACCCAAACACTCCCCAGAGCTGGGGTGGTAAATGTGGCTCCTCCCAATGCTTCCACTATGAGGCTAAGCTCTCACAGACCAAGGAGCGGGGCAGAGCCAGCTGCCAAAGCTTCCACTTTGGTCCTAGCCATGACATTTAGCAATTTAAAGGCTCATGTGGTCAGAAAAAGATAGAGATATGCAGTAAAGATGGAATCAGACAAAAAAAAAAAAAACCACACCTCTAAATGAGTTACAGTGTGTTTAAAAATATACATAGACTTGAGAGAGAAGACAAAAAGTAGAGACAGTCATAGATCAAAAATAATTTAAAAATAATGAAGTAAAGTTCTTAAAAAAGGAATAGAGTAATAAAGAACATAATAAGCTTCGTAAAGATGGAAAATACAGAGAGTCTGCATTCTGTTTGTTGCTGTGTTGTCTTTGAATTTTTTGGCTGTAAGAGACACTGGATTATGAAAACTGCTAGATTCAACCAACCTACACATTTTAAAAATATCTTGACTTCAAAACTTAAGTCAAAAGATATGTTACTTTGGAAAAGAGATTCTGCTTTTATTTCCAAAGAAAATAAAAGGCCATGGATTCATTCAACGTTAAAGGAAATCAGGTTTGATCGAGGAAGACTCCCTGAAATCCTGACTGCAGACATAAAGAAATAAACCTAAAAAAAAAAAAAAACTACAAGACACATGATATATATTTTACCTGCTCAAACACATAACAAAAATCATCTCTGGTTGACTTGTGAACAATGCACAGTCTATGCTTTTATCATGCAGATATATATGTTACCTTTAAAAGTTTATTTTCAGAGCAAGGAGATCAGGCACAAAGGAAAATAGATGGCCCAGGTGACCTAGCATTTCAATATGCCCCTGTTACAGTCTCCTCAGAATTATGCATCCAGAATAGCTTCAAGACTGCTGGCTGAGATGATCCAGCCTCATAGAATATTCCTGTCAGGCTGGGTGGTGGTGGCGCATGCCTTTAATCCCAGCACTTGGGAGGCAGAGACAGGTGGATCTCTGTGAGTTCGAGGCCACCCTGGTCTACAGAGTTAGTTCCAGGAAAGGCGCAAAGCTACATAGAGAAACCCTGTTTCACCCCCCACCTCCAAAAAAAAAAAAAGAATATTCCTGTCAGGACTTGACCATAATCCTGAATTTTCTCAGAGTCCCCCAAAGATTACCAGTGCCCCTAATTAACAGGAAGTAGTCTAGAGAACTATGCCCACATTCCTAAAAAATGGGTTATGGATGTTTATTATTATTTAAGGGGGATTAAAGGTGTGTGTCACCATGCCTAGCTGTTTCCAGTGTGGCTTTGAACTCACAGAGATTCAGACGGATCTCTGCCTTTGGAATGTTAGGATTAAAAGTGTGTGTGTGCCACCATTTTCTGGCCTCTATATCTAGAGGCTGTTCTGTTCTCTGACCCAGGTAAGTTTATTATCATGTACAATATATTGGGGAACACAATATCACACATACATGTGAGATGGCTCATTGGGTAAATGTGCTTGCCACCAAGACTGGTGGTTTGAGTTCAGTTCCTGGAACTTAAGCTGAAAGGAGAGAACCAACTCCAAAAGTTGTCCTCTGACATCCAAGTACACAGGCAGACACACACACACACACACACACACACACACACACACACACACACACACGACTATCACCACCACCACCAGCAGCAGCAACAACAGGAACAAGAACAATTACTACAGTAAATGAATGGTTGGATGAATGAATAAATAATTTTTTAAGGTCTCTCTTGGGGCAAAAGCTGGTTGTGCTTATTTGCAGCACTTTATAGAGTTGGCGTTTCCTAATCTCCCATGTTTAAGCTGTGAGTCAGGCCTACTGTGTGTGCAGTGTCCTCTAGAGCTGTTCCCTAGTCCCTTCGTGAGATTCACAGAGGGCACTCGAGTGACTAATTGCCCTAGGGTGCCCAGGACTTTCAGTGCTCAAACTGAAACAGTCCTGAGAACCCTGGGATGGCTGGGCACCCTAACTAGGAAACTGGCTTGTGTGTGAAGTTCATGTTGTCTGCTGCACCTTCGGCTCTGAGTCAGTCTCAGGTCTTCTGCAGGCATGTATGAAGCCATGGGTAGTTACTCTCAGTGTGCTAGGGTAAAACCTCAGACACTTCCCAGTTCTGACAGAGAGCAGTTTGGTGGACATTTTCCTCAGCTTTCATTCCTTTAACTGTAAAGTACAGAGAGCATCTGCCCTTCAAAGTTTGGGGACCGAAATGAATGGTGACTATAAACCTAAACGCCCAGTTCTATACTCTACATCTCACTGTAAGTTGTCACCATGTCCCTGTATTCTTTATTAGACACACTTGTTCTGATCTAATTGTCTCACTGGATGTGTTGTGTTGTGTGTGTGTGTGGCTTGTGTAATCCTTTTCATGTCTACATGGTAGAGAATAGCAGATTAAAAAATGCTCAATTAAACATTTCTATTATTTTCTTTTTTTAAAGATTTATTTATTTATTATGTATACAGTGTTCTGTTTGCATGTATCCCTGCAGGTCAGAAGAGGGAGCCAGATCTCATTACAGATGGTTGTGAGCCACGATGTGGGTGCTGGGAATTGAACTCAGGACCTCTGGAAGAACAGCCAGTGTTCTTAACCTCTGAGCCATCTCTCCAGCCCTGATTATTTCCTTTACCAAAGTCAGACTGGATTCCTTAGCTGACTCAGGTTACTAATTAAAACATTCCCCGACTGTGATCCTACACAGTCATGGCATGGTTTTTAAAGTACATTTTATCTACCAAAACAATATCATAAGACATTTACCATCCTCTGTAGGTCCTTAGTGACCTCTGGTTTCCTCCTTAAGATCCCTGGGAAATAATAAAAGTCCCAGGTAAAACTCTTCAGAGATTCTTCTCATGTAGTGATGAGATGTATTTCACATCTACTGCAGAACAGAAGATAAATGTTGCATGCGCGTCAGGTAGTCTCTACTTCCGTGGAAAGCAATGCTGAAAAATAGCGTTTCTCGTCATTTCCCGCATTGCCAATGATTTTATAGATGTTGTTGTTAGAGCATGTGGTGTATTTATGATCCTTTCTTCTAATAGTCAGAGTCAATTTTCTCTAAAAGACAAAAGCAGTGCATGTTTCCTCGACTTGAAGGATTCAGAATGTTAAACATCTGGGCAGTCTTGAGCATGCAGAGGCCTGGGTAACATTCATATTCTGTGTGACAAAGGAATGTGACAGCCCTTTCATGGGTTATGGGCAAAGTACATTTAAACTGAATGTGGTTATGAGGTGATTTGAAGCTGTCTAGGAAAATGAACCCACTTGGGACTCTGTGATTATACCTCAGTTAGCCAGTTCATTTATGCATGGTAAGTCAAGAATGACAAGCAGAAATGATGCCCAGTGCCTCTGCTTCTCCTCAGATGTGATGGGGTGCACAGAGGCCCTGTATTATTCTATTTCTGTACTGAAACCTATTTCCATTTCACTTGTTCCACAACTCATTTCTTGTTCCACAAATGTAACGTTAAGACTCAATGTATTCACTCTTAGGCCATCCGACTAGTCCTTCTCAGCCGGCAACTGTCTGGGTAGTTCTCATCAAGCATGGGACTTATGGTTTGGTGTTTATCCAGAAGAACTAGAAAACATTCAGTAATGTTGCCTAAAGGGGTCAATTAAACGTTGGTGTGATACAACATATAGAAACACGGTCTCCCTGTATCCCTCCCTGGCTTGAGTTGGAAATCCTTCAACGGCCTCCAACATTGTATTCATTTCTTTCTATACATAACAAAGAAACTACACCCACTTATGGAATGACTATTAACACATTTGTAGTTTCTTCTAATTAACATATATGGATGTTTTTTACCAAATGTCTGTGAATCACGTGGTGTCTGGTGCCTATGGAAGTCAGAAGAAGGGGGTCAGATCCCCTGGAACTGAAGTTACAGTCAGTTGTGAGTGCCCATTGGCTCCAAACCTGTTTTTCCTAACCCCAATCCTTGTCTTCAGACCCTGTCCCTTCTATTCTGTAAAGGTTCCCTGTGGTGTTAGTATCATGCCTTCTTAGTGCTCTCTTCAAAGGCTTCAAGCCTGCTGACTCTGATGCTCATCGGTTCCTTTTGTGTCTTCTACCTTCCTCCAGTGTGGCCTTTCACAGCTTTGCAGGCCTAAGCCCTTCCCTTCACCACTCTTCACCTCAGCTCACAGTTTCTACAGCCAGAGGAGACTACTCTGGACCAATGGCGACTTTTGTTGAATCCTGACCCCATGACTAAAGTCATGCCTGGAGGGACTGCCTTCTGCCTGAAGCCTGGTGTTATTCACCATATTATTTTTTTTCTGGAGCTGCCCTAGGAAAGTGTCACACATTGAGTGGCTTGAATAACAGACATTGGTTGTCCCCTGAGGCTGAAAGTGTGAACCCAGTCTGCCAGCACAGCTACGATCTCTCTGCCGGAGAGAGACAACGGTCTGTCTGTTCCAAGCTCTGGGGACACCAAGAGTCCTTGACTTGCAGCTGGCCATCTCCTTATATCTTTATATCTTCCTCTTTCTCTGTGTATCTCCCTCTGCGTCCAAATTCCCCTTTGTTTGAGGACAGGCAGAGAGGATTGGGGCTTATCTTAATTTTCTCATCATTCATCTATCCCATTTCCAAATTAGGTCACATTTGTAGGTGCTGGGAACACATTCCAAACCCACAATAGTCCCATAGTCTTTAATCTTCACACTCATCTGTCAGAGAAGGACCAGAAAAGCCCATTAAGAAATTGATCTTGGGGCTGGGCAGTGGTGGCACACACTTTCAATCCCAGCACTCGGGAGGCAGAGGCAGGTGGATCTCTGTGAGTTCGAGGCCAACCTGGGCTACACAGTGAGTTCCAGGGAAGGCACAAAGCTACTCGAAAAACAAAAACAAAAACAAACCAAAAAACAAACAAACAAAAAAACAAAAACAAACAAACAAAAAAAAAGAAAGAAAAAAGAAATTGATCTTGGCCTGGAGAGATGGCTTAGTGTGGTTAAGAGCACCTGCTGCTCTTGCAGAGGACCCAGGTTCAGTTTCCAGCACCCACAGGGTGACTCATAACCATTTATAACTGTTTCCAGGAGATCCAACAATCTTATCTGGCCTCCATGGGTACCAGTCATGCATGAGGTGGATGCATGCATACATAGTTTGAGGCAAACACTCATACACATGAAATAAAAATAAATCTTAGAAAGAAAGGAAGGAAGGAAGGAGGGAGGGAAGGAAGGAAGGAAGGAAGAAAGGATGAAGGGAGGGAGGGAGGAAAGGAAGAAAGGAAGAAAGGAAGGAAGGAAGGAAGGAAGGAAGAAAAACTGATCTGAGGCTCATTCATGGGATGAGTCTGGGTGATAGGCTGGGGGTAGTCAAGGAGCCATAGCAATCTATGTGCCTTGAATTGCCTTTTTTTCCAAAAAGGAAATGTTTTTCCCAGGGCCTTGGCAACCTAACAGTACTCCTCCACCCCGTCACTCCCTCCTTCCCCCTTTCTGATTTACACCAAAGTGTTTGCCAAGCCAACTGAAGTCCTGTGAGGTCAATGTCTGATTTATTCATGGGCATTAGGTATATTGGACAGAGGTCGTTTTTCCCAACACAGGCATTTCTGTATTTGTATTCAGGAATAAGCTGCAGTTTGTTTGGTTTTTAAAATATGTCCAGCTTTTGTCGTATTAGAAATAGCCTGACTATCATTACTTTTACGATCAGTTCATAGGTCATTTTCTGTAAAATTTCAAGGTTAAAGGGAAATAAACATAACAAACCTAAACCATGTATCCAATGAACTGCCACCCTGAGAAGCAGTTCTGGCATCCGGCCGCCTTCCGATCTCAGGAGCACGTCACAGATGCACATGCGACAGTCTGGGAGGAACAGTTATCCCCGTTGTCACCTGCATCCAATTGTAGACTGAAAATTAAGATCTGAATTTGTTTATCATTTGCAAGACGGTAAATACATTTCACTAATGGTTTGTAATTAAAATGGAGAATCCTACATACGACAGTGAGAACCTGCTCTCCCCATGGCACGCTTGAGTGCTGAAGCATTTGAATCACGCTCAAATCTTGTCATTGTCCATTAAATTCACTGGGCAACAGGAGCCCAGGCTGAGCTTTCTAATTTTGGGACTTGGCAACTAGCAACAGCATCTCAGTGGTTTAGTTGGGATGGGGATGCCAACTTCAGCAAGACCAGCCCGAACAGCATCTGCCACTCCATTTAGTGCTGACTCTGCTCAGTCTTTCTGTGGGTTTATTTGCCAAACCCATGGGGCAAATCTGAATGGAACTGGAAGCCATGCCCATAGCCTTTCCAGAGGGCTCAGCACTCTGAGATAATGACCTGCTGATTTACCAAGGTGAGTGGCTGATGTGCAAACAACAGGTCGTGACCGTTCTTAAGACTGACCCAGTGTAAGTCATAAAGAAGTGACGGTATGTCCGAGTTTCCTGTGGGAACAGATTCAGGAGCAGATTAATGATTTCTGTCAGTATGGTACTGCTTTTCTAATCAAGTCTGAGCATGTCTTTCTGGTATTTTTAGACTTGGAGGATTTTTACATTCCATTTTCCTTATTTATCTATAGTGATGGTGTATAGCCTCACGGAAGAGTTCTGTGCTCATTAACTGAAATGTTCACACAAATATTGGAATATGGTATGTCCAGATGCCTAACCCAGAGACCCAGACGTCCCAGTGTGGACGGGGGTTCAGACAAATAGAGCAGAAGTGACTGTCCAAGATGTGTGATGAATGACCTTGGGAAGAGGTAACCAGGAGGCTCACTTTGTCCCTGACCTGAACCATCAAGAAGTAGGGGCTGTGGGGGAGTCCTAGAACAGCAGAAGTCCCTGAGCACAGGCCATGGTACAGGGCCTGAAGTGTTGGCAGATGGGAGACAGAGACACAATTGTGCTCAAGGACACAGCTAAGCTTCTACCTCCAGACCATGTCTGCACTGTGATTTTGGCACTGTCTTAGATGTCTAGTCTCTGAGCAGGCTTTCCAGACTGCCTGACAGTTTTGGATGCACACCTCCTAATCTTTAAGTAAAATTTCTCTTCTGTAAAAGTTGGTCATGGGGCTGGAGAGGTGGCTCAGAGGTTAAGAGCACTGGCTGTTCTTCCCGAGTTCCCGAGTTCAATTCCCAGCAACCACATGGTGGCTCACAACCATCTGTAATGAGATCTGGTGCCCTCTCTGGCCTGCAGGGATACTTGCAGACAGAATACTGAATATATAATAAATCTTTAAAAAAAAAAGTTGGTCAAGGTTGGTTTCTATTCCTCTCAGGTAAATATTGGATATTCTGATACTAAAACAAAAACTTGAACCCCGACAGTTGGTACAGAATCCACACTTAAGCTCTGTAGGTGCCAACTCTACTGGGAGCTATCATCATGCTGGCCAACAGACTATAGGTGCCTTGCTGAAGTGCCATGGAGATTATTGCACCAGATGGAACATTTTTTGAGAAATAAAAAGGTTTTTTTTTTTAAATAATTAAATTGCTGTTGTGGGCAAATGAAATGGTCTTTTTAACTTTTTTAAACGCTACTGAAGAATTGTACCTTTCTCCTTATGCTGTCAAAGTTAATGGGATCTTCTGAGAATTATATTTGTGTTTTAAGTCACAGATCTGATAGACTCACTTCATTTATATCAGTTTCCCATATATGATAGTAAATTTTTTATATTCACTTGGTTGGTCTTAGGATTGTCTAGATACCTCATAGTCTTTCTATATTTGTTAAGGTGTCTCTGAAAGAGATTAAGCACTTAAATCAGTAGCCTGAGTAAATATCAACCCTTTCTAACCGAACATCAATGCCTAATCATTTGGGAAATGGAATAGACCAGAAGGATAGAAAAAAGGGGACAAATTTGCTTTCTCTTCTTGAGCTGACACATCCCTTTCCCTGCCTGGGACACTGGAACTCCTGGGTCTTGAGTCTTCAGTGCTGTGGGATGTTCTGTATGCTGTGAATGTGTTACTCTGATTGGTTGATAAATAAAATGCTGATTGGCCAGTAGCCAGGCAGGAAGTATAGGCAGGAGAAGCATACAAGGAGAATTCTGGGAAGTGGAAGGCTGAGTCAGGAGATGCCAGTTCACATAAAACTGTGGTGTGGGTGTGCTATGGTTTGAATGTCATCTAATTATTTAATCATGTCCCCAAAAGATCGGCTATGATTGAGAGCTTGGTTCTCAAAGTGGCCCTATTCAAAGTGACAGAACCTTTGAGAAGCAGACCTTGCCAGGGGGTCCTTATGTCTTGGAGATGTGACTTTGGAAGGGATTATGGGACTTCAGCATCTCTCTCTGACTTCCTGTTTGGCACACCTTTACAATGTGCTGCAAGAGGTACCAGAGCTGAATGGATGTAGGCACCATATCCTTGCACCTCTGGAACTGAACTAAGTAGACCCTTTATAGCAAAAACTTCAGCTGCTTCAGGTATTTCATTATAGTAACACAAACCTGATTAATACAGGAAGCTGTTTGGTTCTTGGCAAAGGAGGCCACTTCCAGTTTTTGTTGTTGGTGGTTGTGTGTAGTGGCAAAGGTAGTTCATATGAGGCTTGCAGTTTCTCACTGAACTACATTTTACTTCTAGTTTTGGTTCATAGTTGCTGAAGTGTGGCTTTTATTGTTAAGGTCCAAGATAGAATTCTGTCTAATGTTTCCACCTCTCAAGAAGTTTGGTGAAAAATAGGAGAAAAGTAAAGGGCACACATTTTAGTTGTCTCTTAAGAAACCACTTGGAAACTTCCATGTAATCTTTCTTCTTTTACTCCAATGGCCAGAACTTAGTTAACCTGTTTATGTCTAGCTGCAAGGGATGCTGGGAATGGTAGTCATTATTCTCTGACTAAGATAAGCTGAGGGCACTCTGGAAGGGCAAATGCATATTGGAAATAACTGAACTTTCTGCCTCAGGAAATGTATGTGATTTGCTCACTTTCCCATATCAAATGAGGACAGTCAGGACTAGAGAGAACTCAGCTCTTCTGGGTTCCCGGGTACCAGCTGGCATTTTTATTATAGCTTCTTATCTTTTCCACCTCGTACTGCATATACCTCTATGACAAGCAGAAGCCTCTCAGTGAGTTAGTGGGTTTGCTTAAAACATCATTTTCCTTTCTCTGTGTGAGTCATTCTGATGATCTATAGGATACTGTATGTGTGCTCTCTTGTCATACTTAACACTACATAACAGAATATTCTCAGATCACTAGAGATGAGAGGTTGGGGCTCAGGTTGTCCCCTGGGTGACTAAGAAAGTACAGAGAAAGTGAGGAAGCAAACGAGAAAGGATTGGAGCTCACAGAGGATGCACAAGACAACCAGGAGAGGTGGAACTTGACAGACACTGAGATGGGACCCGTGGGTATGTCGTGTAACCAGGTGAAATATACGGATAATAAAGAGAATTTCTGTGCTCCTGGGGATTCCTCATGTAATATATTTTCTAAAGGTGAAAAAATATTTATGATTAGTATGTTGTTGTTGTAGAGAGCTTGAGAACAAAGATTGGAGTTTATCTTTTAAACAGGGCATAATAACCATGGATTCTGATTTCCTTTCCCCAACTGCATTCTTGTGAACTAATACACAAAATTGAGACACCAACATTTGCAGGAAAAAATAATGTTCACCCTGCTTGATGTCATCTTTGAAATCTAAAAAGGACCGTTTTATTTTTCATTTTCTCTTTTTATTTGTTTACTTATTTTTTGTGGGGGGCAGGGTCTCAATATGTAGCCAGGCTAACCTTGAACGTGGGGCAATTCTTTAGTCTCAGCCTCCTGAGTGGTAGAATTACAGATGTGCACCATATGCCGAGGTTTAAAAAGGACAATTGAAAACTAAGAATCTCTGAGTCCCTTTATAAAGCCAGGCCTCTAATTTTCCTTCACTGTAGAGGGCGTGTATGGAATCTTTCCCTAAAGGGTTTGTCTCTGTGATGAGAATTGCTACTAGCTCTATACATCTTTCGTCATGAAAAGGTACGAGGTGAGCCCTTGACTGGAGTGAATTCTATCTGGCTGAACAACTGCTCCCATCCAGGGAGTCAGCACTAAACCAGGCAAGTAAATTACTAGGAGTTTCATGGAGGACAACGGTGGGAGAAGCTAGGGAAGAGTTTGAAAGGAGGACCTGGAGGGTCGGAGAACTGTTGCCAGCCTGACTCCATGGTGGACCATTTGGAAATCATAGGGAGTCTGAGAACTTAGATAGATCCCGGCAGAGCAGGACTGTGAAGGGCGGCTGCCTGGGAGATGCTCAGTATGACTGTTGCTTCTGAAGGTTGGAGGCCAAGCACCCCAGTGTGGGCTGTAGGACACTGTTGGCCAGTGGTTGGGCCAGCTGTGCAACAATTCAGGCAGCAGTGAGCATGGGCTGGGCACATGCCAGTCTGTCTGTCTGTCTCTTTGGAGAACAATGGCTGTTCCTTTGTTTCTACCTTCCAGCTTCTGCATAAATTCCTGCTTTGGTCAAATCTCTCTGAGAACCCTAAGTGGCGAATGTTCTTCCAGCTGAAGCAGCTTGACACAGTACACCTTCCCGGAGTGAAAGAGTCAAGGGGGGTGGGGAATCAAAGCTAGAACACTTAAAAAAGGTGGGGAGCCAAGGAAGCCCTGAGTAAATGTGTGCTTTTGAGATGAGCACGGCCATGTCAAGAACCCCAAAGCCTCACACCCATGGGAGTGGCAAAAACTTCTGATCTCAGTGTGAATGTTGACCGTGTATATAGAGACTATCAACCACAGCTTCCTCCAAGATGTTCATGGCCCGAGACTGCTCCCTTACCAACTCCCTACTGAGAAGAGCTAAGCCCACCTCCTTGTTCAGTGTACACAATGAATCTTCCTCCTTGTTCAGTGTACACAATGAACCTTCCTCCTTGTTCAGTGTACACAATGAACCTTCCTCCTTGTTCAGTGTACACAATGAACCCGCCTCCTTGTTCAGTGTACACAATGAACCCGCCTCCTTGTTCAGTGTGTACAATGAACCTGCCTCCTTTTTCAGTGTACACAATGAACCTGCCTCCTTGTTCAGTGTACACGATGAACCTTCCTCCTTGTTCAGTGTATACAATGAACCTTCCTTCTTGTTCAGTGTACACAATGAACCTTCCTCCTTGTTCAGTGTACACAGTGAACCCGCCTCCTTGATCAGTGTACACAATGAACCTTCCTCCTTGTTCAGATATATAAAGTGCACATACCAAGTGTCTGGGTTGCTGCTGCAGTTGGTGCCTCCATCAGAGGCGGGCACAGACCACCAGATCCCAACTTTTCTGTATTTGTACCTGTGTGCCCATCCTCAGCCCCTCATCTTGCTAGTTTGGCTAATCCCTGAAGACATTCAGAGTGTGGCAAAGAAAAGGTTAATGGCAATGACCCCAGTTCACCTAGTTCACATCTTTGCAAGAAAAACAAGAAATTTATTGAAAAATAGCCATGTGTAAAACATCAGCTAATTGGGGTGGAGGATTCAGCTCAGTGGTAGAACGCTTGCCTAGTAAGTGCTAGGCTCTGGGTTCAGTCCTCACCTCTGAAAAACAAACAAACAAACAAACAAACAAACAAACAAACAAGACAAAAACATCGGATGATATCTTTTATTGTATGAGTATGGAATAGCTATATACGTTTGCCTTTTACATGTCCATTAAAGGATGAAGAGGGCTGCCCAGGCCAAGGACATTTGTCTGGCATGTGCAAAGCCCTGGGTTTAATTCCAACATAACAAAAATATGATAATAAACAGTAAATCCTGTTATGGGGATGGTTTTGATTTCTAATAGCTACAGGGGGACCATCCAGGAAGATTAGTGGAAGTGCTGAATGCTCCTCTGGATTTGACAGAGTATCAAACAGAGGTTGCCATGTGAGGGTCACAAAGCATTCTGCACCATTTACCATTTACAAAGACGATTTATCCCAGGAGCAATCACACTAACAGTCTCACACTTGGTGCTTATTAACGCTCATTACAGATGATTTCCCTTAGCTTCATTAAACTTTAATCTCAACTGTTTTCTGGCACATTAAAATATGTCAGACCAACAAAAGAAGACTAGCCACAGATTTAATTTTATGGAAAAAAAAAAAAAAAAAGGTCAGTGAATTAGATGGCTTTGAAGACCAGGCTGGCCTCAAACTCATTATGTGGTCAAGGATGACTTTAAGCTTCCCATACCCCTGCCTCCAGCTCCCAAGTAGTGATATTACAGGTGTGCAACGATGTCTGCTTCTCACAGTGCTGGGGACTGGACTCAGGACTCCAGGTATGTTAGGCGCTCTATCAACCGAGCCATATCTCCAGCCCTGGGAACAGCCTTGTGGACCGAACAAGAACAGTCGGTTAAGAGCCCCGAGAGGCCTCTTGAGTCTTTATTTTGGGGGCATTCAGATAACTTTGGAGAGCACAGGGTAGACTTTCAGCCATGGCACTGTGCATCCTCCCCGGCTCTGACTAGGCTGGGAAGCACTGGGAGATGGGTTCTCATCCACCAGCTGTTCTTGGGACTGGCTCAGGGCTGAAACAGAAGAGGAAGAACTCCCATTGTCTGTCGCCTGTCTTTCCACTCTCTTCCAGACACGCCTTCCCGTGGTGTCAGCTGTTCTCATTAATCTTTGGTTGCCCAAGGTCACTTACTGCTGTTTGTTCCGTAGGCCAGCTTTGATCAGGCAATGCTTTGTGCTTCAGACTTTCCATGGCCATTTTTTTCGGCTCCTTTCCATCATCGCTTCAAGGTCTTTCTTCAGCTAATGGAGCAGCATTGTTAATAGGCTCAAAAATACCCACTCAGCAAGAATCTCTTTAATAATGCGGGCAACTGGGTGTGTCTGCTTTCCCAGATTTCTCTGCTGGCTCCAAATTGGGCCTTCTGATAGAAAGATAATTTAGACAGTCCTTTGGCTCTTTCCACTGGCCACCTACTCTGCCTACATGTGGGCTAAACCACAGATGCAAGTGTCTGGTTAATTATTAATGTGATTGATGGTTACCTATCGCTCAAACGCAAAGGTCATAAATGTTTCACATCTACAGATACTTAATAAATGCTTGTTGGCTGAACCAACCTTCACAGTGTCTTTGCCCAATGATTTTAATGTGTAGGTTACAGAGACAGGTGGGCATCAGTATTTCAGCAGACACAATTTCAGCAGAGAAGCAGCAGAGCTGTGGGGAAGAGTTATAATCATGGAGAACAAGGCCAGGTCTCTGAACAGATGAGCAGAATGGACAGCAAAGACACCTGAGGTTGTAGGCCAGGTACGTTAGCATGTCTGAGTTTGGGGCAAGGTTTGGAAAAGGTGGGGAGTGGTTATTGGGGTCTGTCACAGAAAACGACAGAGAAGGCCCAGTGATAGGCAATGCCAGAACAAAACAACCGGTGAAAACCAACTCAACCAGTGCCTGGAGGGGTTTGAAGCATCTTAGGAGCACAACTTTTGGAGTGTCTGGGATCTCTCACATTACCATCACAGGTCCATCAGCATCTCAGGCCTACAAGGTTCAGGTCTTATCTCTAGGAAACTAGAGACATCATGGGCCTCTTCATATTGAATGAATACATTGTGCATTGTTCACTAAACTATCTGGGTTAAACTATCAGGAAAAGAACTGATTTCAGTGACTGAGTCAGCTCAGGGTTCCATGTACAGGAGGAATTGAGAAATAGTATCTGGGTCTTTGGTTACTTGATTTGACCATATGGTGCAGCAGAGTAAGAAGTAGAGTTAGAGAGGGTCATGGTTTAGTTGACTAGTCTGCTTTAAGTTTGGGCCACATACACCCTCTCTGAACCTCATTTTTCTCATTTATATGCTAGAAGCCTGACAAGTCTACCTGCCTGCCAAGATCCTTGAGAAGGTCAAATCAGGTCCTATTTATAAGAGTGCTTGGTCTGGGCCAAGGAGATGACTCAGCCAATAAAGACATTTGTCTGTAGTCAGATCTTTTTGTAGGAACCGCTGGCTCCCCAATAACGACACAAAGACTTATTATTAATTATAAAAGCTTGGTTGATAGCTTAGGCTTGCTAAGTAGCTCTTCCAACTTAAATTAACCTATATTTATCAATCCACTTTTTGTCTCATGACTTTATTACCTTTACTCTGGACTGCCCATGCTGCTTCCTCTCTGTCTGTCTTGTGACTTCCCACTTCTTCTTCCTAGCGTTGGTTTATTAAATCAATCAGAATGACACATTTTCACAGTGTACAAAGATTATTCCATAACATTTCCCCCTTTTTGTCTAAATAAAAAGGAAAGTGTTTAACTCTAACACAGCAAAGCTATATATAATAAGAATAATTATCAGGTAAGAATTACATTTATAAGTTTAGTTTATTTGTATTTGGCAATTTTGGAGAAAATATTTTATTATTTATCTTATTTTGGTGAGTTCAAAGTTCTGTACCTAATTTATCTTTTGTCCTAACTAAAGAAAACTATGACTATCTAATCTTCAACTCCATCAAAGTCCCCAGAAAGATATAATATTACCTTTGTAAACAGGAAGTGCAGAGGAAGCAACTTCTAAAACTAAAAGAAAGGGCAGAAGCAGCTGGCTTCCTGGACAATCACCCAAGTTTCCTCTGCAATGTTGGAGCATCTCTCTTTGGCCTATAGGCCCAGAATACCTGACAGACTTTTCTGTGAAGCAGAAATTCTTGAAGGACTGTCCCACCTTGTCTTGATAAAGTTCAGCAGTTGCTTTTCTTTGTTTCTTGTTGGTCCAGTTTGGACAGTGTACTGTCAGCAGTCCAGGCAAAGGCAGTGTCCCACCCAAATGGCTAGCTTTTGTCATAGAAAAAGCAACTCCATATGGAAGTTCTTTGATGCCCATCATCCTTTTTTGAAGTAGATTGGTGCTGCCAGGAGCAGACATGTCTCATTGTCAAGAAAAGCCTTATATTATTAAAACATTTTACATGCCATATTCTGTAGGTCTTTGAAGTATTTGAAGATCATCTATCTAAAATATATCTCTGTATGACCTTGAAAACATACCTAACATGACTATAAGTTTAATAGTTATATATGACTATTAACCTGTATTTATTTTCCTAAACAGCTTTAAAAGACTAAAACTTTACATAACCTTTTTAAATGAGCTGCATAGGTACAATACCTTAAACAAGAATAGAAACATATATACAGTATAACAAAAATGGTATCAATATGCAAAAATCCATACCAATGTAACATATTTGAGACTAGAGGTTGTTTAAAAGTAGACTCAACAATCCAATCCCTTATCCCATCATTTCTATACTATATCCCCCTTTTTTCCTTTAGAAAGAGGCCCTTGAATCTAACTCCACCGTTTAGCATTTTTCCTGACCCTAACCAATAACAACTTGTAACCAACCCCCGCCCCCAAACAATGACAAACATCAAATGACCAAAAACCACTGACCCCCTCTCTTGGGAATGTGGGCATTGTTTTCTAGACTGCTTCCTGTTGTCTGGGGGTGCTGAAATCTTTAGGAGACGCTGGGAAAATTGGGATAATGGTCAAGTCCTGGGAGAGTTAGCTGTATTATGTGTTGTCCAGTCTCTGTGCAATGGGGAAGGGTAAGGCTTATCTGAAGTCCTGGCTGGAGTAGTCCATGAGGTGGACCATCTCAGCCAGCAGCCTTGAAGCTGTTCTGGATGCAGAACTCTGAGGAAACTGCAACAGAGGTACTCAGAGATGCTGGGTCGCCTGGGCCACCAGTTTTCATTGGTGTCTAGTCCTCTTGCTCTAAAAACACATAAACTTTCAAAGGTAACATACATATCTGCAGTAACACAAGTATGGAAAGTACAGTGTGCACAAGTCAGTTAAAGATGATTTTTTATTCTATGTTGAGCAGGGAAAAGGCATCTGTCAACTTTACAAGTCAGTTTGGACTGTATAATCAAGCTGTAATATAAATCTCTATCCATGTCATATGAAAGGATGGCATGTAATAATAAGTTATGAGGATTCTGTAGCCAACAGGATTTATTATGTCTCATCCAGTCTCAGAGCTGTTCCCATGTCAAGGGATAAGCTTACACATCATCTGTCCTGTAGTTATTTTTGGCTTCCTCCCCTATGTTCCTCCCCCAGGAGGGGCCTCCCCCACACTCAAATCTATCTCTATTAATCAGGAAGGAATCCTCAGCCTTTCATTTCCTATGGAAACAAAAGCATCACCTCTTCCCAAACACATTGCCTGACTTCCACTTTGAAGTTAAGACATTTTAAAAATATATAGGTTGGTTTAATTTAACAGTTTCCATAATCCAATGTCTCTCAGCGGCTATTGTTTTTTGTACATTAGCATTTTAAAAATTCAAAGTTAACAAGCCACTTTATAGTATCCAGACTTCCTGTGCATTTTCTATCCTTATGTGACTTTATTACTTTACTCTTTCTTTAAAGACTATTATTTTTAAACTATTTTTTCTATTACTGTCTATACCATTTTTTTTTCTTAAGCCTATATACATTGATAAACACACTATAACCTGTTTAAGAGGTTTTTTTTCCCATCTGAACCTGCTTTACTGGGTATCTATAACCTTTTCTGTCTACATGAGCAAAACCTTAAAGCTGCCACACAGCTTAGTTCATGTCACACTGGCAGCTCAGGCATGGTGGCAGCTGCCAGGAGATGTATCCCTGTACTGTGGCTGGCATGAGAGACGTGAGAATAGGAAGCTGCATTTTTATGTGTTTAGAACCCTTTTAAAAGTTTTCTCAGGTCTTATGTGGATATATGTGGCCAGATGTTGAGTGCCATTTGTAGTTGGACCTTTTCATTCGGGACCACCAGCTCCCCAATAATGACATGGAGACTTGTTATTAATTATAAAAGATCAGCCAATAGCTTAGGCTTGTTACTAACTAGCTCTTACAATTTAAATTAACCCATATTTATCAATCTACTTTTTTTTGGGGTTTTTCAAGGCAGAGTTTCTCTGTGTAACTTTGGAGCCTGTCCTGGAACTCCCTCTGTAGACCAGGCTGGCCTCAAACTCATAGAGATCCACCTGCCTCTGACTCCTGAGTGCTGGGACTAAAAGCATGTGCCACCACCACCTAGCTATCAATCTACTTTTTGTCTCAAGGCTTTATTACCTTTACTCATTATTGCCCATGCTGCTTCCTCTCTGTCTGTCTGGAAACTCCCCTTCTTCTTCCCAGTATCCTGTGTGCCTGAAAATCCTGCCTAGCTATTGGCCGTTCAGCTTTTTATTAGACCAATCAGAATGGCACATCTTCACAGTGTACAAAAAGATTATTCTACAACACTTGTCACCAGACCTGACAACTAGAGTTGGTGGATGGGACTCATCAACTTCTTCAGGTTGTTCTCTGACTTTCACGCATATGCTGTGGCATGGGTGTGCATGTACGCACACACAGTAAGTAAATGCAATGACATTTTTTAAGGGCCAAAGAGACGGCTCAGTAGTTAAGAGCACTTGCTGCGCTGTCAGAGGACCTGGATTCGATTTCCAGCATCTATGCCGGGCAGTTTTCAGTCACCTTTAACTTCAGCTTCAGGGAATCTGCTACTCTCTTTTGGCCTCCAACAGCACTCCAACACACACACACACACACACACACACACACACACACACACGCACGCACGCACGCACGCACGCACGCACACACACACGCACATGCACGCTTGCACGCACACACTTAAATAAACCTTAAAGAATTTTAAAAAGTTCTTGGGGAACTCTACATCACCAGAGAAAGGTACAATGCACATGCCCATCTTTATAACTAGATCGATACTCCATAGTTTATTCACTAATTGTCCCTATCACACCTCCCCTACCCCTACATCTCTGTCTTTGTCAACTTGACTCCTCTAGGAATGTGGAATCATGGAGGTTTTGTCTCCTGATGACTAACTTTATTTCACCTACATAATGTTTTCAAGGGTCATGCGTTGCTGTAGCATGTATCAGAATTTCTTTCCCTTTCAAATCTGTTTTTTTTTTTTTTCCAAAAAAAAAGGGTTTCTCTGTGTAGTTTTGGCATCTGTCCTGGAACTCACTTTGTAGACCAGGCTGGCCTTGAACTCACAGATCTGCCTGTCTCTGCCTCCCGAGTGCTGGGATTAAAGGCGTGCGCCACCATCACTTGGCCCCCTTTCAAATGTCCCATTACACATGTGCGTGTGCATTCCATCCCCCCCCACCCCTCCCAGCCCCCCCTCCCCCCGCCACATTTCATCTACCCATTTGTCCCGGAAACTTGGGCCAATGGACCCTCTTGTGTGCTGCTGTTTGGCCACAGTGCCTGACACCGCCATAAACTCTTTTGGGAACTGCTTGCTCCTTGCTTCTCCTTCTTTGAGGCACACATCTGGAATGGTGTTGCTGTGTCATTTCTATAGCATCTCCACAGCCACCGCAGCAGTCTGCGTTCTGACAAGAAATGCGTGAGAACACCAGTTTCTCCTCAATAACAGTTCCTTTTGATGATCTTAAATGTGACTCGAGTGAGTGTCGCTCTTGACTTGCCTGGCAATCGTCTCACTTTCAGAAAACTTTTTTATTTGTTGTTTTGTGTGTGTGGAGGTCAAGGACAACTTGCAGCGGTCAGTTCTTTCCTTCTACCCCATGGAATCCAGGGATTTAACTCAAGTTTTCAGCCTTGGTAACAAGGGCCTTTCCTGGCTGAGCCATCTTGCTGACCCCTGCTTTTAAAAAAAAAGTTGTTTGTTTTTGTGCAGTGCTCGTTAGTTTTTATCAGCTTGACACAGAACTAGACATATCTGGTTTAGGAGAGAATCTCAACTGAGGACTTGCCTTCATCACATTTGGCCAGAAGGCAAGTGAGTGAGGGCATTCTCTTGACTAATGAACTGATGTGGGAGGACTTAGCCCGTTGTGGGCAGTGCCATCCCTGGGTAGGTGGTTCTGAATTTTATAAAAAAATGCAAGCTGAGAGAGCCCTGGAGAGCAAGCCAGTAAGCAGCATTCTTCCATGGTCTCTGCTTCTGTTCTTGCTTCCAGGTTCCTGCTCCAGTTCTTGCCCTGAATTCCCTTCATTCTTGACTATAAGCCGTAAGGTGAAATAAACCATTCCTCCCGAGTTGCTTTTGGTCATGGTCTTTATCACAGCAACAGAAAGCAAACGAATATAGATGGGCTCTCACTCTGTGACCCAGGCTGGTCTGGAACTCACTATATAGCCCAGACAACCCCCAAAGTCATAGCAATTCTCCTGCTTCAGCCTCCCGAATGTTGGGATTACAGATTCGAGCTGCCATGTCTGATTAGTGGTCCCACTTTTGACAGCACATGCATCTTATAAAGGTTTTTGTAGCTTTGCCTTTGATTGCAGATGATTTAGATTGTGACTGCTGAGGGTAGATTGGTTAGTCCTGATTAGGGTTGTTTGTGCCTTGTTTTATTGGAGGTTCTTAGGAATGGGTCCAATCCTTATCAGTCTCTCCTGCCTGGAGGAGGTGTTCTTCGGTAGAGCTGCTGGCTGTGTAATATCAGTGGATGTGCAAGAACCGACTACTTTTCAAGTTTGGGCTTCTTCTCTTTGACAGCTGCAAAATCACACACGTAGGGTGGAATACATTGTTTCCAAACCCATCTTTACATCTTTTAAATTTTTTCTTAGTGTCTTGATTGAATTTCCTAAATGTGAATCCTTTACCCTCACTTTTATGCACTGTTGTCCTGCATAGTTACTCTGATTGTTCAGGGTCCTGCTACCCTTCCTGAGGAAGCTCTCAGGAAGCAAATCTTACTGCTGATGGTCCTCCACAGGCTGGAAGGAGGCCACCTCCTCCGCTGAGAATCCATCTCACAGGGAGAAAGAAACCAGACCAAACCAGACCAAACATGCCTCCGCCTCCTTTCAAAGCTTTAGACTTGATCACTGGCCTGCTTATTAATTCTCGGGGAGCTTAGATGGAGTGATAAGCTCGGGTTAGACTGGGCGAACAGTGTCAATTCCCCGTGTGCACATGATGGAGTAACCCAGGTTTGGTCTTGTTTCTCAAGTGTCTTTGGAACCAGTGACTCCCATGTTTACCACTGTCTGGACTCCTTTCTCCTACACACATTCTCCGGACAGGTTCCTGCCTGATGGTGTGGATAGGAAAGAGGTGCCAGGGAGGGACTCTGGAGTGGGTGCGGCCCTCTTGTTCAGCCACTCCTTAGGAACTTGTCCTGACTTGGTGCAGAGCCACTTTCTTACAAGTCAAGCATGATGCTTGACAAGGAGGTGCCCAGACCTTGGAATTCTGTCAAGGGGGCCGTTCTTCTACAATTGACTAAAATGTTTGACACCTCATTGAAAATTATTGTTTCCTGTTTTGGAAAAAAAGAAAAATCCTTCCTTACCTCAATGCCCAGCATGGTGCACACACATATACACACTTTAAGGAAACAAAAAACCCCAAATAGGTGATATTATGATTACAGATACAGTATGTGCTTTTATCACTTATAATTAAAACCATAAAAAAATCTATATAAATTCAGTTCTTCTTTTGAGATAGGGACCAAAGGACTGGAAACCATGAAGCCAACCCAAACTAGATCTGTTCTCAACAAGGCTAGAGATAGGGAGCTGGCCTGGGAGATGCCATATGACGAAGGAAGGGCTGGGTAAAGGCTGAGTAGATGAATGTGCACTAACTGGGCTAGAACTCACTGTGTAGGCCAGGTTCGCTTTGAACTCTAAGCACTTCGGCTGCCTTAGCCTCTCAAGTGCGAGGATGACAGGCGGGAACACTGTTGCCAGGGGTGTGCTCAGATGCAGCTCTATACCTCAGCGGAACCGAGAACCCAGCTGAGAATCTTGTGTTCACTAACCCTGGGCCGTGACTCCCTGGCCATGCCCTCCATGCCTGTGTATGCCTACTGCAGAGTCTGCGGTATCTTAGGTGACTGCAGAGGTCCAGGCTGGGGTTCTGGCAAGGGGATGCAGAACAATGAAAAGCTCCAAAGGTCCGCTCAGTGAGCAGCGTGGTTTTGCTGACTGGTATCTGCTTCGGCAACTGCAGGTGCTGTTTCTCTTAAAGATGGTCCAGTATCAGCTGACAGGCAGAATAGCCAACAGCTTATCGTTTGTCTGTGGCCCAGACGTCCAAAGGGGATCACATGCTGGAGGCTTCCTTCGTTTATTCCCACCTGTACTACACAGGCCTTTTGTCACTTTTATTTTGGGGTGTGAGGGCTTTGTTGTCCTAAGTAACGGTTATAAAGGACCTCTGTGCTCTTTCTCTCTCTCTGACCCATTCCTCTGTAGAATGGTCTTTGAACAATTTCTGGCATTTACAGAGGTTAATTCTCCTGACCAGTTCCCTTTCTTCTGAACAGCATTCTGTGATGGTGACTTCTAGACCTTTCTACGGTTCACCCTGACCTCTCCCGAGCTTCTGGCTGGTTAGACCATCTTCCTTCTCCAAAGTCCATCCCAGATCTCCTGACGCCTCACATCACAAATATGAGGCTATTGTCTTTACCTGAAAATGTAGATTTATTTTTTCACCATTTGACCAAAGACTCTGACAAATAATAGTGGGAAGGGTGATGAGGTCCCAAGGCTAGCCTGGACTGGGTTATGTGTCCATTCTGATAGAGTCCCATGACTCATTAGCCCTGGAAGAATGACATAGGATGAGCAGTGATTGACAGAAAGAGCAATGATTGACATGGCTATGTACCAGCTGTCCACTCCGAGTGCATGCTTCTGTGTCAGGATAATGGCTCCTTACATGTGTCATGGGATTACCTTTTTATTCAGCTTCTTAATTTCTTATCTCTCACCGTCTGCTGAAGTTCACAGGTGCCCATGTTATTGGATC
This sequence comes from Peromyscus nudipes, assembly GCA_902168325.1. Classification (NCBI taxonomy): domain Eukaryota; kingdom Metazoa; phylum Chordata; class Mammalia; order Rodentia; family Cricetidae; genus Peromyscus; species Peromyscus nudipes. The sequence goes on from CABHPH010133619.1 coordinate 35,135, forward strand.
AAGAGCAGAACAGAGTTATAAAAAATTGATATTCTAGGACCATGCTTCCCAAATGGCAGTGTATACATGAGGCAACCTGTTAACATGCTGATTCTCCCTCGGTAGGACTCGGGTCCCTTGGGTTGGGACCTGGAATTTCACATTTCTTATACACTTGTATTAGTAAAACACCACAGATGAGTGTCCTAAGTAACCGGAATTTACCTTCCTCCCAGTGCAGAGGGGAGTCCAAGTTCAAGGCCAGCTTCTGGTAAGGACACTCTGGGCTGCAGATGGCCCTTCTGGCTATGTTCTCACGCGGCCTTTCTTCTGTGGAGGTATAAAGGTGTGGGGTGTACTAGTACTCTTCCTCTTCTTACAAGACGCCAGTTCCCTTGACGTCCCCATCCCCTGTCCTCACTTAACTTTAATTAGTTGTGACAGTTTTTTCTCTAAAGACAGTTAAACTGGGTGTCCAGGCTTCAGTATGTCAAGAGGTGGGTTTTGTTGTTGTTGTTGTTTTGTTTTTTTAGTAGGAAAGTGACACATTTTGTCCACAACCACCAACTCATCAGTGCTGAAGAAGGGAGCCGCAATATAATGGAGTCCCAGGAGCTAGGAATGCAAGAAATATCACACTGGGAACACAAAGGACTGACCTAAGAAAAATGACCCACACCAGGAAGCCAGGTGGTTTCCCAGTTTCAGTAACCGGCCCACAGCTTAATCTACATATGCATATTTCCTGTGATGTCAAGGCCAGGTGGAGACAGATTGGGATGCTCTCTCTTTCTAGTTTTGGCCAAATGATAACTTGCTTATTCAATTCTTGTGTATTTTCTATCGTTTTTTCTTAACGATAGAAAAGAAAAAGTGGGGGGGACAAGTGGGGGGGATTCCTGTAATATTACTGTACAAATGATCAAATATGAGTTTTTCTATCAAATGCTGTAAAACTTGTGTTTAGCATGAGGAATTAAAATCTTCTATCTCTCCCACCTTGTAAGACTTTTATATAAATGTTTTAATCCTCCCTACCAGGTGAAACCTTTGTTCACACAAAGGCCCACTGCCCTATCCTAGGAATTTGATGGCTTAATTCGGCCATTCCTTTCTCCTTCCTCCTTCATTGGCTCTGTGCCAGTTCTCACTAACCAACCGAATAAGACTGTGAGGTCAGACCCTCGCCAATGGGGAGAAGACACAGCCATCACCTGAGTTAGAATCAAAACAAGGGGTTGGAGAGATGACTCAGAGGTTAAGAGCACTCTTCTAGAGATCCTGAGTTCAGTTCCCAGCAACCACATGGTGGCTCACAAGCACCTCTTCTGGCGTGCAGGTGTACATGTAGATAGAATAAAACCAAATGTACTTCCTGCCTCCATGTTAGCTCTCCCTGAGCATACCTTCTTGTTTATGAGTGAAGTTTGCTGCACCTAGACACTTTGGTTGGAATGGTGGTCTCTTTCTTTGGGACCCCTAACTCATTTCTAACACCAGAAGGACCCAGATCAGCAAGGCAAGACACAGCAGGAACCCAGAACCCCACTCTCTGCGCTCAGAAGGACCTATGCACTGTGGTGGGTTCTGCTGTGATTTCACTCTCTAGTGAACACAAGGATACTTAGTGTCTCTAATTTGGCGATTAGTAGATATTTGGTCATTTTCTAACTGGTTTCAGGGTTATTTTTCAAGTAGCTTCCCTTCAATTTTGAGAAGAAAACTTTTTGTAAAGGGTTCTCTAAACTTAACCTACAGCCTCAGCTTTGCTCTGGGGAAGCCAGCTGGTGACAGAAGATGGCCAACACGGCCTCTCTGCCTTATGTTTTGTACCTAGAGAGAATCACAAGCTGTGGAGGCAGAAAGGATATCAAAAACCATTGCATCATACAGGGCACCATTTAATTTGCTAAACGGCTGCAGACCTACTATGGGATGAATTGTGTTTCTCCAATTTCACCCCTTCGAGTCCTATACCTGGTACTTACTATATTTGGAGATGAGGCCATTAGGGTGGGGTCCCGACCCAATATGACTAGTACCTTTAGAGGAAAAGGAAGAGACACCAGGAAAACACTCTCAGAGTCAAGGCTATGAGAACAGCGAGAAGACGGTGTTTGCAAGCCAAGGAAAGAGGCCTCAGGAGAAACCACACCTGTTGACACAACTTTGATCTTGTCCTTCCAAAGATTTATTTTCTCACAAACCATGAGAAAATAAATCTCTCTTGTATCCTGTCTGTGGCATCTGCAACAGCAGCCCTAGAGGACGGCACAAGCCCCAAACAGCTAGATTCCATTGCCTTTTGTGTTGACTCAAATGGTAATTCACTCAACCGACATGTACAAGGCTGAGATGACACTCACACGAAGAAAGTATTGCCCCCTTGCCCTAGACTGGCAGTGGAGACAGACCAGTAAAAGACCAGGGCAGTGGGGATGGGCTGAGAGAGGAGAGAGCCTGGTGTGCTTGGGAGGCTTGCAGCCCCGATGCTCTGTCCTGCTGGGAGATCAAGTGCAATAATGGGAATGACTAATGATGAGGATGGAAGGTCCCTGGAGCCAGATGGCAGGGTTTGGAGGTCAAGATGGAAAGTGGTGGGTTTTAGATGGTGTGGTGAAACTTGCATTCTATAGAGGGTTTATTAGTTGAATATGGCAAAGGATTAGAGAAGAGACGGGGGACCCAGATGGGGTATAGATGGAGAATAAGGATCCAGACAGGGTATAGACATAAGGATCCAGAGCGGGTATAGATGGAGAGTAAGTATGAAGGGGGGTTATAGACAGACCCAGTATGAGGAGTAGTGTGGGGGACCAGCCCCCACTTTTATGACCAGGGTACTCTTGAGCAGGGAGAAGTGGGAAATATTCAAATAGAAAGAGATAACTAGATGACAAGAGGAAAGACAGAAACACAGGATAGCCTCGGGAAGGCCTGGGTCAAAACCCACCAGCCCAGAACTTTATTCAAGAGGGCTTTTTCTAACAATGGCAAGGGTTGAGGTAAAAAGACCTCCCCCTACTAGATACAACCAAGTGTAGACCCTTCCAAACACCTGGTACCCAGGCCCGTGGCCCAATCATCCTCTTATGCAGTCCTGCTGGGTAAAGCCACTAGGAAACCTCAGTGGGCTCCAACAGAGTAGGCTCCCAAAAGCCAATAAAAGAGTTGGAGACAGCCCCTGCTCCCACTGTTAGGAGTCCCACAAGAGGGTCAAGCTGCACAACTGTCACATATATGCAGAGTGCCTAGGTCAGTCCCATTCAGGCTCCCTGGTTGTAGGTCTCTGTGAGCCCCTATGAGCTCAGATTAGCTGATTCTGTGGGTTTTCTTGTGGTATCTTTGACCCCTCTGGCTCCTACCATCTTTTATCCCTCTTTTCTGCAGGATTTCCTAAGCTCCACCTAATGTTTGGCTGTGGGTCTGCATTTGCTTCCATCAGTTGCTGGAAGAAGCCTCTCTGATGACACTTGGGCTAGGGACCAATCTATGAGTACAGCAGAATATTGTTAGGCATCATTACATTGACATTTTTTTCCCTCCAGTCATGTTTGCTTCTATCCTGGGTCTCTGGGTCATCCAGCCTGTGGGGCCTGGTGCTCCAGGCAATGTCAGGGTTGGGCTTACTGTCCTGGCATGGGTTGTAGGCTAGACCAGTCATTGGTTGGCCACTCCCTCAATCTCTAGGCCACTCTTACGCCAGCACATCCCATAGGCAGGACAGACTATAGGTCTAAGGTTGTGTGGCTGGGTTGGTTTCCCAATCCCTCTACTTGAAGGCTTGCCTGGCCACAGGAGATGGCCAATTCATGCTATGTATTTGCTATTCCTAGGAGTCTTAGCTGGGGTCATCCTTGTAGATTCCTGGGAGATTCCCTTGCGCCAGGTTTTTACCTGACCCTGAAATGTCCCTCCTTTCCAAGAGTCTCTTTCAGTACCCTCCCCCTCCGCCAACCTAATCGCTCATGTTCTTGAGTTCTTTATATGTTTTGGAGATCAGCCCTCTGTCAGATGTGGGGTTGGTGAAGATCCTTTCCCATTCTGTAGGCTGCTATTTTGTTCTATTGACGGTGTCCTTTGCCTTACAGAGACTTTTAGTTTCACGAGGTCCCATTTATTAAGTGTTGATCTTAGCGTCTGTGCTATTGGTGTCTTGTTCAGGAATTGGTCTCCTGCACGGATGCATTCAAGGCTACTTCCCATTTTCTCTTACCTGGGGTTGCTAGGACCAGCCTGGCCTCCAGCACAGCTGCTGGCACTGGGATCCCTAGATCGAGCCTGTGCTCTGGTAAAGCTGAAGTCTGCTTCCAAAGTTGTAGAGCCCAGGGGAGGGGATGCAGTTTGGTGTTGTTGGGTGGGTTTTAAGAAGTGTTAGTGGGTGGTGGGTGGTGTCTTCCCTGGGATCCCTAGGACCAGCCTGGCCTTTGGTAAAGCTGCCGGGACTGTGGGCCTTAGTGTGGAGCCTGGGGGGCGGGGTGCAGTCTGGCAACTCCTATCTTTATTCAGTGTAAATGTTTAGAATTGCCTTTCACAGGATATATACTTAGTGAAAATAAATCCACCATCTATTTGACATTCTTGGCAAAAATATTTGCTGCTTTTGTTAGCGAGGCAGGCTAACATTAGAAGGAATAGCAGCAACCTTGGACTGCACTTGTTTTGGGCTGTACACTCATCCTTCTTCTGAGCATGCTCTTGGCGGCCTGAGACACTTCCCTGTTAGCACAGTGCACACGCAGACCTCTCTCTGAACAACTCGCCTAACAATCTTTGAGCACTTAGGACCCCCGTTTGCACCAAACTGCCACATGCTTCAAACAACTGGAATAAAGTACTCCTCATAGAAGCCTCTTGTAATGCACCATTTCTATTCAAACATGTCGGGGAACATGTCCCGAAACCAAGAGAGATGGTCCGATCTGGCCTGAACTGGTTTTGAGGGCCCATGCTGCAAGGTAAACTGTCCTCTAAGTGAACTTGTAGGGCGACTCCTGTTTACCGCCCTGTGCCTCTGCATAATTGAACATGCAGAGGACTGCAATCGGCTTCATTACAGGAAAGGACATGCACGGGAAGCCTGGACTTATATAACCCAAACCTGTTCATCAAAACAGAACTGCCCAAGCTACACCACTTAGAAACCTAGCTCCGCCTTTTTTCAAAGCACATTAAGAGAATTCCCAAGCAATCATCAGGGCCCTCGAGTACTCTCACTCAGGTGGCCCACTATCATTCTTGACAGGGTCTAATTTGTATTACTGCTTTGCTTTGAATAAAATGTCCCCATCCCTTGGTATATCTGTGTGCACATAAATAATGCTTTGAATAGGACACCAAAAACCTGGAAATAACCAGCCCAGCTAGTGACTTTGGCCACCAGTAACAAGAGTCTTCTCCCAACCTCAGTCTCCATGTGACCCCCTCCTCTAGCATATAAGACAACTCAGGGCAGCCCCCCCCCCACCATGTTGCTGGCTTTATATTGCTTCTGTATTACACACCATGTTGTCTCAAATGGTCCCTTCTAGAATGGCACCTGACAAGATCCCACTGTCCTGTCCCAGACACCAATTGTCTAAAGCTTCACTCAAAAAATTTGTATTGAAAAAAATTATTTGGATAAAATTCACATAACATACTGGGCAGTGATGGCACCTGCCTTTAATACCAGCACTCAGGAGGTAGAGGCAGGCGGATCTATGAGTTCGAGGCCAGCCTGCTCTACAGAGTGAGTTCTGGGACAGCCAAGGCTACACAGAGAAACCCTGTCTTGAAAAACCAATAATAATAATAATAATAATAATAATAATAATAATAATAATAATAA